>JAOYSI010004692.1:0-14103 GCA_025775065.1 Hiodon alosoides
CCCCCCCCCCCCCCCCCCCCCCCCCCCCCCCCCCCCCCCCCCCCCCCCCCCCCCCCCCCCCCCTGGCTCAGTACGCACTTCATTTCTCACGCGGAACCCGGCGGCTTTTGGCCCCTGGCGTACAAGTGGCGGGAAGCAGAACCCAGTGATCACGGCCGCTGCTACAAAGCTATAATCACCTTGTAAACACCATGGTGATCACGAAACATGGATTACAACCAAAACAGCAACACTAACAACAAAACTCTGACCTACAAAACAGCATTAAAGTAATGTTGTTGTTTTTATTTTTGTTTACTGTTGTGGTCTAGAAAACATTCTGAACCACTCAAATTAATACAGCATGTGCGAGCAATTTGCAGCAATTTTGTTGCTTTACCAAAGCGATAGAATGAACCCGAGAAGAGCTAAGAGGACTTCATGGAGTGCATGACGTTACAGGCAGGCTGTGCTTTGTATCAGCGCTGTGGAGAATAATGGAGACTGAGGAATGACGGGGTGTCACCGGCAGCAGCTGCACCCCTACGGACGCCCTCCGGGGGAAGAGAGCCTCTTTTTTCTCCTCCAATTTTGCCCTCCTCACAGAGATATTAACGGCGGGTCAATACTCTGGCTTGCTTCATGCCTGCACTTACTAAAGGGGCTGTATTTAGTTGATTGCTGAACAAATTTGCCTGACCTCCCCAGGCTTTTCTCCTTTGTCCCAGAGCAGCAATAAAGCATTGTAAACAAAGGTGCCTGGAGGAGAGCAATAACTGTGGGGGTCAGCGAGCAGTTTGTCTAGGCACCACATTGATTACTCTCACTGCACAAGTCAAAGGCACAAGTCTAATAATGATAAAAACCATTACAGTGAGCTCTGGAGACCACACGTCATACATGTGAGAGAGGGAGAGAGACATGGAAAGAGATTTCATTTTGTAAATGCAAGAAAGAAAGTGTCTTTAAGTATTCATATGTGTGTGTGTGTGGGGGGGGGGGGGGAGAGACAGAGATAGCAAATGTGTTTTTGTGTATATCTGCAATGGAGAGAATGTGTTTGTGTGTTTGTATGAGCCCGTATTCTTTTTAAATGGCAGCATAGACAGCAGTGAATGTACAGTAATCCCAGCGGAATGAAACACACAGACAGTACAGATAATGTAAATGAATGATGACTCACCACTGGAGCAGTCCACACCTCCCCAGCCTGGCTCACACTGGCAGGTATCAGGAGAAACACACCGGCCATGAGCACACTCCTCGGTACACAGAGCTAAAGGAAACAAACAGAGTGTGAGAAAAACAAACACATTCGCACACACACGCACACACACACACACACACACCCCTCAGTACACAGAGCTAAAGGAAGCAAACAGAGTGTGAGAAAAACAAACACATTCACACACACACACGCACACACACACGCACACACACACACACACGCACAGAAACACTCCTCAGTACACAGAGCTAAAGGAAGCAAACAGAGTGTGAGAAAAAAACACACACACACACACACACACACACACACACACACACACACGCACACACACACACACACACACTCCCTCCTCAGTACACAGTGCTAAAGGAAGCAAACAAACAAACACATTCATACGCACACATTTGCACCTTTTGTACACAGGAACTGTCACAATACACACACACACACACACACACACACACACACACACACACACAAAAGCATCTTGTACGGATCCTTTTTTAAGGGCCTGTCACAATACACACACACAAACTCCTCAGGACAGATAGTGAAAGGAAATAAACAGTTTGGGAGAAAAAAAACCAAACACACATATATAAAAGCATCCTGTACACAGGACCTTTAAAAATACAGTTATACTCAAGGGAGGGAATGGAAGCCCTCTCGAACCATTATAAGGGGGATACATTGTTTTATAGAGTATACTTGCAGAGTGACAATATAATAAAAATAATCTGATAGGCTGATAGTCCTCATTCCTATTTAACTATTGTCCCTATTCTGTAACCCCATAACTTGACTGCATCTCTAACAGGTAGCTCTCTACAAATCCTGTGTGCAACACTTGCACACCTTCTCATAGCAATCACACTAAATGCCAAATCAACAACACAACACCAAAACGATTGAGTCCTTGGTCAACACCTCAGTTTATCACATTGACCCATTTTCAAACACCACAACGAAAGCAATTTGTAAAGCCCATAAGCAGCAGTAAATCCTTCGTACTATGATCAGCCGGTGCTTTGTCACAATGATACTTTAATGTAGCAACTCAGGCTAACTACGGTGTTTACTAAGTGTGCCGTTTCCTTGTTCTTTCCCACTGAGCAACACAACGCCCCATCGATTGGGTTGACATTAGCATTCCTGGCAGGTAAGATTCGGGCTGGTGAAAAAGCCAGCCCTGGCTGCTTCTGCCAGCATGCCAGTTTTTGCAGGGGAGAAAAAAGTAAAAAGAAAGAAAAACAGCACAATTTTACATGAATTACACTGAGACGGTCAAGGTTACCCCACCAGCAGGATAAAAGCAGAGGGGACTTATCTCAAGCTGAGAAAAGCCAGCTCAGTGGGAGCAAGCCTGTTTGATTGGTATCAATGGTCTCTCTCTCACTCTCCCTCTCTCCCCCTCTCTCACTCTCCCTCTCTCCCCCTCTCTCACGCTCCCTCTCTCACTTTCTCTCTTGCTCTCTCCCCCTCTCTCTTGCTCACGCTCTCACTTTCTCTCTCTCTCTCTAACTCATTCTCGCTCTCTCACTTTCTCTCTTGGTCTCACTCTCACTCTCTTTCTCTCACTCTCAATCTCTCTCTCTCTCTCTCTCTCTCTCTCGCTCTCGCTCTCTCTCTCGCTCTCTCTCTCGCTCGCTTTCTGACTTCCCAAACCAGAGGGCCCCATTTCCTCAAACCCCTGACATACCAGCGCCTCCAGTTCCCTAGCATTTTAGTTTCTACAGTTAGATATACACTGTAAACAACTTTCTCCCAAGAACAACCAAGTTTCCTGAATTTAAACCAGCAACCTTCTGGTTACAAACCCAGTCTCTGAACCATTGATGGCACAAAAAAGGACAGGGATCACAGGCAACAATGGCATTTTGAAAAGACGCAGATAGCGATTAGCTGAGGACTGCAGGTGGAAGTGGGAGAAGAAGAGTTAGATAGCAGCCCTGCTGTTTCCTCAGTGAGAGGAGCCGGGCCTGGCCGGCCCCACTGTGCAGTGGTCAGGCCAGCACTCTGGATCGATTAACACTCAATCAGCCATTCGATCGGGACAGCGCAGCCTGGTTCAGGGCACACGGAGGAGGGAGATCCCCAAACACCCAAAGGACGCAGCTAATCACAGAAATGCTCTAAAGGCAAAATGCTAAACCGAGGACCGGGGAACAGGATGGAAGGCTTTCACCGCGTTAGCACATCTCTGTTGAAACATCTAATTCCTACTTCTAAAGTAGACTAGCTATTTGTGCTGACAAACCTACTACTCGTAGCAGAATGCAGAGGTTTTAAAGACCGGAAGTCTAATTCAAGGACTAAGATTGGATGATGTGCTTTACTTTCTATCAGCAATTGCTGATGAGAGGAAGTAAGGGAATGCAAATTGTTCAAATTTGTTAAACGTGAAAATTGAGTTCTGAAATGAGCGGAAAGGATAAAAGGTATCTACTCTTGAGCACCGCATTATGCTCCTGAAATAAAATAGGTTTTTGTGTTTTAATTAAAACGAGTTCCTATATCTCCTACATTAAATTAACAATTTATCTATGAATTCTGCACTGACATTGAGCCTTTCATCTAGATAAAAGGATAATCCAAGTCTTTACACTAAGGTGTTATCAGAGGCTACAATGGGGCTAATTGGCAATTGTCAGGATTCAAGATTAATACGCTGAATATTTCTCCAGGAATTGGCAAATCTGCAATAATTTCTGATCACAACTGGCACAATTAAGTTTTTTGGTGATAAAACACTATCATCATTTTAAATAATTGACCAAGCAAAACAACATTCAGAAAATAACAATAAATATTCAAGTGGAAAGGGGGGGGCAATGATAAAAGAATAGCTGGCACAATGCACTGTAGAAAGGCATCAAACACTGGTTTTCTATTAGGATAAAAAAAAGCACAATCAATTTCCCAGCTTTGCTGAGCTGGAAATATGTTCATGACTAGGAAAGACCCGTCAGGAGATATCCGGAGAACTAACCAAACACAGCTCCGCTGTAACTTACAGTGCTGAATTTTTGTATCAACCTCAGAGTGGTCTTACTTCAAATCTTGTTCTTTGAAGCAGTCGAAAAGTGACAACAAAGCAGAGGCAGGAAAATATCAAAGAGTCAGAATCCTTTTAAAAAGTCGTGCTCATTAAACCTCAAATGTAGAATGTACTTTGGATTACTGTATGTAACTCTTTTTCGTTTTTTAAAAATATCCCAAGTTAATTTTTAAACATTAATCAATTGCGGAGCCTGTTTAATATTGCATCCCTCGTCAGGACTGTCTCTGGCAGAAAACTCCCACCCAGATGATAGAGAGCAGGGAAAGCACGGGCACTCTGAATTCTTCCCTGAGTACTGGCTTGTGCAGGTTGTCTGGAGCGTCGCATCCTGGAGGGGAGGCATGCTCCCTCGCTCGCAGACACAGGCACTGTACAACCGCTCGATGAACTTAGTTCCTGCATCCACTGCATCTCCTCCACCGCATATCACAGGAGTCTCACGTATCGGGGACATCATCTAATGAATCTGAGCTCCAGAACTAAAGGGAGTTCACCAAACGGAACGAATGCTAGTAACAGCGGCACTTAACACGTGCTGCGAGTTTGCACCCTACCTGAAGCGCATGGTGTGTGCCTTTGAATCGCTGAATACATTTCCACTCATTCTCTCCTCTCTTGGGCTAGAATAGACACAATTTCTCATGGAAGTCGAGAGAAAAACATGGTCCAAAAGAAGGAACCTTTAACTGTGAGGGGAAAACACAATGAAGGGAAACCAAATTTGAAAAAGCCTTTAAACCCCTCTTTTGTCCCTGCATGTTAATGGTTGCTTGTCGAACAAATCTCTTAATCCTTTTGGTGAATAGAGCGAGATTAGCAGGAAATGAACCACTGTATAGACACCGTACTAGACCAGACAGCGGTGGGACCCTTCAGAACCTTATCGGTGAGATCGTCTCCCACAAATGGACAGTGCCATCACCTCGGGAGCAGTAGCACAGATTTACATTAACCAGGTCCTGCCTCTTTTATTACAGCGTTTGATCAACCTTTCGAAAGCTAAACACTTCTACACAGCTTGCAGTGTTCATTTCTCAACTGTTTTCAAGTGTTGTGGGAGCAAACCATCTACTCCGGTGTAACTGGGGGTGAAGGAAGCTGGGGGAGGTGGTGGGTTGTTGAGACATTCTGTAAAATACTTATATATCATCCTCCTGTGGCCAAAAAAAAAAACACACACACAATATCCTCACGCACAAAAAAAACTCCCTGGTGTAGTGTCAGAGATATCTGTAGACAGCAGTGCCGTCAGGGTCCAGAGAACTCCTGCAGAGTCATTTCTCTTAACATCACTATTCTTCGGACACTCAACGTCCAAAACTGCATCGCTGCGTTCTTTATCTTTGTCACTCCAGCATCTCGAGCAGTCCAAAAATATATAGTTTCAATGCGTTACAAAAGTGAAAAAACAGTGAAGTTTTATTATTTCATCACAAGGAAAACCGTTTTTAAAACTATTATCATGAGAATTAGGCTACAAGTAGATTGATAAAGACATAAGAAACACATAATATAAAATATAAAGAACTTCACATTCTTATGAAATAACACACTTAAATTACTCCAAAACAATGACCATTCAAAAATCTGCACATTTTTTAACACACCTCGTGCTCTCTCTCCTCCCAAAAGCAAGATGTAGGCAGCAGATTTCGTCCAAAAACAAGCCAGCAAGGGCCTTGTGAAATGAGGAGCTTCTGTGCAGTGGTCCCTACTGCATGCTGGGTGAATAATAGGACACATTTTAGAGCTTTCGATTAAGAGGTTTTTCCTGGGAACGGCAGTTGACTAAAAGTTAAACTTCATACCGCCGTCAATGAACAATGAATACATTATTGATCAGCGCCTTCCCCCCAAGGCCCATCTTGTGTCAGTGTGTCGATACCATATGTGCCCTACACCCTCACCCCTGCTCCAGAGCTAAACAGGGAAGGAAAATGTCCTCCCATGAGAGGGTAACAACCTTTTGGCCGAGAAAACACCACCATTTACTTTAGAAATTTCTGTTTTCACAAAGATAGTGGCCTATCAGTTTACCTTACTTATTTTATTGGGTATTTATGCATAGTTTCACAGCCTTAATCTGTGTATACCTTTACTTTACTTCTGACTGTTTCAGAAGAGATTCAGCAAATCCCTTTTATAATACTAACAACACAGCCTCTCACTCGATGGTTGCAGTCTTCCAAACTGTGGCGCGTTAATGAAATGTTAACAGGACGTTTGGCTGGAGATCGTCACGCAGCGTCACGAGTGTCTACGTGCTGTCTCTCCCGGGAAGCACCCGAAAACAAGGTTGCACTCACGATAAAGACTTCTAATGCAGTCTCAGCAGGCAGGGATTGAAATAAGAATGAGAGAAGGGCAGAATGGATAGAGCTTTATTCTCCGATGGACACAAGGAGAGAGCGTGAGGCAGGCACGGATGGCCCATTAAGGAAATTACAAACCATTTCTCTCTGACTCCTATTGGAAAGGAACCTTTCAATTACCTTGTGGTTAGAGCATTGCACAACAAAAGACACGTCAGCTGCACTTATCATTATGCAGGCACGCACTGAGGCTCTGAGAATGGGACTCCGCACATCTCGGTCAGAGGCACGTGTTCAGAGCGACAGCGCGTACAGAGCCCTTTATATTATGGTTTTTAAACCGCTGTCTGCATTAAAAAGGCAAAGAGTCTCTCGGTATGCCGTGTGTTATTTAGGCCGGACAGCTTTCTAGATTATTTTTTTCTGTCACAAAGTTTACTTGACTAAAAACTTTGGCATTCAAATGTAGTATCCACAACCTATATTATTTAATTTATACAGTCATATATTTGTTTTGATATTTTTATTATCTAACAAACAAAATGAGACAAATTTTCATGTTTTTAACGGTAGATTATACAGGGCAGTAGCCCCACGGCAATGCTCCCAGAGGTGAGCTAACTGAAATCCAATGCATACAGGGATTCACGTGAAGGTTCTCACACCTGATGGGCGAACGCAGTTTACCGGGCAGAATTGCTAATGGGCGCGATGGAGAGGTCAATGAAGAGGGCTCTTTCAACACGACATCAGTAAAATTTGCAAAACGACACTTTTCATTTGCTTGCAGTCACGTCAGGACAGCGCCGTCCTTCCGCTTATGAATTCACCCTGGGCTGCACAAGTTAAACTGCATTAATACAGCTGAGAGAAGGAAAAAACACATGCTGCAATCAATGGCAATTTGGTTCATCTCTAACGCGTCTCAGCACTCCCGTGGGTCCGCTGAAATTGCAGTTTACATCAGCACTCCGACAGGAGGTTATGAAAATGAACTTTTCAGAACAATATTTTAGAGCATTGTTAAACAAATGCTGCGCCGTGTTCCCGTAAGACCTGGACTGGAAGCCTTTGATTATTCACAGCTACACAGAGCAGTAAGAGACACAGGTACCACTCAGCGAAGTCTGGATATTTTCGCCGCTGATTAAAAGACTAGGAAAAGATGCGACAACCAGCGGCAGGGAATTGAAGAGAAAAGCTGAGGTCAATGAATTAAAGAAAGTGACCGTACATGCGTCCGCATCAGCTCCCAGCGCGGGGCAGGGTGGGAGGGTTCCCCTCCCCGGTTATTAAACATTGGATGAGGCGAGCTTCCAATCCCGTAGGGTGATTATTAACAGGGTATACTACGGCACACGGAGGCTCCGGTCCCAGTATGTCTGTGAAAGCGCTGTGTGTGAGGCAGAGGCTTTAACGTCTTGGCCTCTGAGGCGAGGAACGACTTTCCTTCAGATGACCCTCCAGTCTCAGCCTTTAAATCAAGGCTAAATATGCACTGATCAAGTCTTTGCTTCTCTGCCAATGCACAGAGCATGCCGTGCAACTGTCTCTCTTTCCATCCCAGGATTTTTTCCCCCTCCAATCTGGCCACTCATTTTCTACCGTTCTGCTGCTTGAATGGTGGTGATGAGAGCCTGCATCTAGGTGACCAGTCTCGCTGACTCCCGGGATGCCGAAGCCTGATGTCAGGCGCTATATAGCCAGAATGCCAAAGCCAGAATTCACTGGACGATGACCAAACATAAGGACCAACCCACCACACAATCCACAACCTACAGTTTATTCAATAGACTCCAAATCCCTAAAGTCAAGAGCCTCTTCTGGCTGCGGACTCTCAGGGAGTTAATCTACACCAGAGATTTTTTATCTTTATCTCCTCTGTGCCCAATGTTCTGAACTACATCAACATAGAAAAACTGAAAACGCTATATTTTGAACTGATAAACTGATAAACCCTGCTATGAGCTGTGGAAATCAAACTGTAACTTAAAATCTTAAATCTGTGAACAAAAATATATATACCTACACATACATACATA
This sequence comes from Hiodon alosoides, assembly GCA_025775065.1. Lineage (NCBI taxonomy): Eukaryota > Metazoa > Chordata > Actinopteri > Hiodontiformes > Hiodontidae > Hiodon > Hiodon alosoides. The sequence continues at coordinate 8,623 of JAOYSI010004692.1, forward strand.
CATACATATATATGCAGCGTGTGTGTGTGGGTTTTATTTAGTTTTTTAACTAAATAAAATAAGATAAAGGGAGAGACACTCACGAACACAGAAGTCTCCGCTCTCGAAGTAACCCGGGCAACACTGTGAGCGGCGCCGGTACATTGTCCTCACACCCCGACGATACGCAGTCTTATAACTGATCCTGGAACACAAAGAAATCATTTAAAAAACTGAGATAATCTGTAGGGTCCATTAGAACCCCACCAACTCTGCCTGCCTTCACTGCTAATAACTGAGGCTGCTGCATTATCTAACTTTACATTATTTTTACTTGGTGTATGAAGTGACAAAGCTACAACGCACAGTGCTTCATTATCCTTCATTTGTCCACTGACCCAATACTCCACTGAACATAGCAGGAAGGATAACCAATGCACATCACATATTCCCTTTATAGTATTAGACATCATTTATTCCTTTATACATCCCTTATTCACTTTATATAAGAGCGCAACAGTTTCTGGTTTTTCTAATGTTTATTTAAGTACAAATAACGTTTTTAAAAGTTATTTATAGCACATTTTACCCAGACGGGAGGACAAAACAAAGTTCCGTCCTCCCTTGAAGGATATCCTGTGTTTAGGGTTGTATTTCATGGCAGTGACTCACAGAGTGGTGTTCAGCTTTTAGTTGAATCGTTAACTATAAACTTTAATTAGCGTTTAAAGCTAATGCAGACATGGCAGACTCTCGGGCGTCTGTGCCAGCCAGACAACCATAAAGATGCTCTCTGCCACCAGAACATGAGGTAACCAAGGAAAGTGGTGCAGTTGCTACCACACCGTTTTCTCTGACTTCATGATTTTCTGTGTATTTTGCAGACGGAACTGAGGGAGGCTGGGCAGCCCTCACCTGTGCCTGGTGCATTTGAACCAGTTGAGAATATCAGTGCATCTGGTGTAATAGATCTGATCAAAGGGGTGGGCATAGGACTCCTGGACAGTCACGGCATAGCTGGAAGCATAGAAGAGAGAATAATTTCATTAGAAAACAGACTAAGAATAAACCAAACACTGGACACAAAACAAATCATATTTAAAAGAATTAAATAAAATACGGAAGGGGCGAGGAACTGCTAACACCACCTTTTTGAGTGGGTGCCAAGCAGTAAACTGAGGCTCATTACTGGTATAGACACTGATTGTCCATCACTGGAGTGGTGATCTCACGGTTTCCCCGCACATGACATGTCAATGGTTCCTTAATAAAGTGCCGTTATTGTCTGGCAAAATATATGTCTGATGTTCTTCTGACCACTTCCCTTGTAACAATGCTATCTTAATGTGCAGAAGCTATTAAGAGCTTAAGGTTTACGATTAAACCAAAGTGAATGACTTGCGCATGACATGATGCAGTTTAGTGAAATGATTTACAACGCCTACAGCGTCCTTTGTCTTTCTCTGAGACCAGCTCTGGACCATGGTGCAGCACCGATACATTGAGCTTACATCCTTCATTTCAGGCACCCTCTGGCCCGTGATAAAGTCACAAGTGACTCGCCCTCACTGGGGTAGCTTGTGAAAACATAACTTCAGCGATCCTTCAGCGGGCCGACCCCTAAAGGACGACACTCACATATCCCACGTGGCTAAACTGTTCGCTCCCTCCCCCTTGGCATCAGGAGAGAGCTATCATTTCAGCGTGCTTCTTCTAGTGGCACCGTTAAAAACGCCATATGTATCCCAACGATATGGCTGCGCTGATTGATTATGCCGATAGCTTGCCGATCAATCTGCCCGCGTGTGTATTTTTAGGCCCTCCCATTCCTCCCCCTCCACACCAAATTTCACTGAGAAGATCAATGCCATGTGTGTCCTGGGAAACTGTGGGCAGAAAAAGGGCTTCCTTGCAGGAACTGTCTGCACAAAATACAAAGAATGAGCTCAGTCTCTTCATTTTATTGGTTGGATGTTTCACTTTATAGCAACTTATAAAAGAGAAAAGCAAATATGCATAGCTTTTATAGCCATGGTTGTGGTCTGGGAAATATGTGAGGCAATGGTCTACCAATACATTCGCAAGATAAATTCTAGATACTGTGAAATGAGTTAAGGACAGAGACATGTGGAAACTGTTGCCATAGTTACTATGTAAATTACAATATTAACCAAATCTTTCATTTAAATATACGCATTTACAGTCTTCAGCAGACTAATTTTTTCTCCAGCAAGCAAATTAATTAGCAACCAAGCAATACGTCAGCTGTCAAAAATCCAGTAGTCAATGCTAGACTTTATCACAACGGCAACACCCAACATGCATACTCTGTAAGCACCTCCGCGCACTTTTCACACACCAGTGCTTTCTTTCAGGACCATTAATTGTGTCATCACATTCCCCTCAGTGAGAATGAAGCGAAAGTGACCATTAATCTAGGGTTACTAGAGTTTAACAGCACACCTTTATCCTGCAAACTCGGAGACATTTACCACGCAGTTCGACCAACGACATAACAGACGGCTGCTCACCTCTCCCAGTGGCTGCAGACGTTGGGGTCATCTGGATTGAGGCTGCGCGAGCTGGAAATGAATCCCAGAAGAGCCACTAGAACCAGCGTGAAGTGCTGCCAAGGCTCCATTCTCACCCTGCAGACAGACGGACATGGTGACCTCACGGTCCAGGACTGGTCCTCAAACCCACAGATCTTCCACAGTGTGATCATAGTAGTTTTTTGCTCCCCCCCATGTGGAAACAGAGGCTGGAACCAAATCAAAACTCTGACCACCAGCTAATCACATTCAATAAACATATATTTAATAGCATTTTCTTTTTATGGGTAAAATAAATAATATACTTACTAATGCTATTAAATACAATTTTGGATTTGGTTTCAGCCAAAACACAATTAAATTTGTCATTTCCCACTCTGCATTTTTTGTTCAAGCTTGTATTGTGATGTACAGCATGTGTAGAATTTTTTCCCCTTTAATCAGAATTAAACATTAACTTTGAATGGTGTCGAACCCCAGCCTCTCGAGGCTATATTTTTTAAGCAGTTAATATGAAACGCAGCATGTATACAGCGTGGTCCCTTTGTGACATTTAAACGATAACTTAGGCAATTAATCATTCAAAATAATTTTGATAATTACGGTTCCTAAGTACTCTCTTACCTCGTTCAATAATATACGAATGGACATGAAAGATGTAAATGAATTATCGGGCCAATGAAGACAAAGAGGAACAGCGTGGAGTCTAAACCAGCACACACTGTTGCCTTGGAGCTGAGCTGGATACACTTTAAGTAAAAGCCCTGAATTAGAGTGCTCTAAAGAGTGGATGCCAGGATGAGGAGGTGTGCTATGACATTGACATAAGACTTCAGAGGACTGGCTCGTTTAATTGTCAGGATAACTTCATTAGGTGCCAGGCGGCTGACTGTAACATTCATGAGGAATAGATACGGTGACAGATGTGAAGCACGTGGCTCTGCTCCATACAAACCCTGCCAGGAGGGGCGTACTAATGACAAGCGTGAGCCCTTCTGCACGCTCTTTGCAGGAACGTGCAGAGAATGCCCTGCATTGGTTATGTGTTGCATCAAAGTGGAGATGGTTTGTTAAGCATGAAAAAAATACTGCTGACAGCAACTTCGCCCAGTAATCACATTCCTGATGTGGAGGCGCAAACCACCCAGCCCAGTGCAGCCTTAATGACCAGCACACCTGGCACACAGCAAATCCCTTTTAATGATCTTTCTCAGACTGACACATGCCCCTGTCCCTGGTGCTGAAATTCTGTTGGGGAAGGACAGTATGGTGTGCATTTGTTGCAGTCACAGGCTCAGCTAATCCAATCAGATTGAAAGACATGCCATTAGTTCACAAGTGAGAGAAAATCCATGCTACCTTTACTTCCCTTAAGTACCAGTTTGTCTATGGAAGCAGATGGAAAATTACTGTTCACTTCCATCACTTCAGTAGAATGATAAAATGATAAAATCACAGGCTTCCACTGTACTCATCTGATTCTCTTACTATGAAGCGTCAAGAAGCAAAAAAAAAAAAAAAAAATTGTTATATTATTATTTTAACATCTGAGATAAACCCCTATTCAATTACAATTGAAGGAGGTGGAGATGTCACCTATATTGATTTAAAACAGAACAGGACTGATGATTAGTAATAAAAATAATGGATCAATTATGAAATCTATTTAAAGCTCCACAAGAGTTTCTAAGAGAAGCATTCAGTGTTTCTGTTCCCAATTACTTAAAGTAATAACTTTCATGGTAAATAATAAAAAGGCTATTAGTATCGGACTGCTTTTAAACAGTCTATGAAGCATCACGGATTTATCGACACATTGGTTGCAGGAATAGCACACTAAAAAAATCCTATTGACAAAGCATGACAGCAACAACGGACAGAAAGGGCAGAAATAACGGAAAGCTGGTAGATCTATCAAGCTCACCATGCAACATGCTTTTGATGCCCAAGTAGCCTGAAAAAAAATTCTGCTAAACAGAAGAGTCAATTGTGGAGGCAGCTCAAACTGAACACTCAGATATCGACAGACCTCGGATTGCAAACTCAGATCTCAACAGAGTGCCCGTGAAAGATAAATACTGTGAGTGAGACAGAGAGCAATGCTGATACTGCGAGTGAGAAAGGAAGCAATGCTGATACTGAGAGTGAGACAGGAAGCAATGCTGATACTGTGAGTGAGACAGGAAGCAATGCTGACTGGACGCATGCACACACCACAGACACAAAAAATGATGGAAGGAGGTCTGATTGACACACACACACACACATTAATCGCCTTGGGAACGGAAATCCATAACCCTAAGGCATCGTTTAAACTTCATAGCTCGCACTTGAACAGCTTACAAATGCCCACTTGACATATCAAAACCCACCACTTAAAATATTAGCGGATCCAAAATGTATTAAGATCCAAAAACAAAAAGCAATTAACTTTTATGAAAAGCAACAAATTCTGCTGCAGAACAATAAAAATAAATTATTAGCAAGGAATCGAGGATATAGCATTCTACGCAGAGAAAAGAAAAAGAAAAATCGCCATTCAATAACATATAAATAAGAAGCAGTCGCATAGAAAATATATATTTAAATACATGGTGCAATATTTTAAAAAACTGCACACCTAGAGCACATCGGCTGTCCCGTTTCCATAGTGATCTTCCTGCCATACACTCCGGAGTAGAAGCTCAAGTTTCTTACAGAGGTTGCATGTCACTGAAGTCACACCACAACTGAATTTTCAGAAATGCATATATAATCAGTATCATCTGGCATCAATGGCAATCATCGTAACTATCATTACAACGGCATTTAGACCAACACTGGCAGTTTAATTCTAAATGATACTGAATAATGCTACCCAATGTGTGGAGTTCCTCTGCTAGAAATATCCACACACACACACGCACGCACGCACGCACGCACGCACACACACACACACACACACACAGTT
>JAOYSI010004695.1:0-14100 GCA_025775065.1 Hiodon alosoides
GAGAGGTGATCTTCTGCCCAGCGAACAGCCTCAGAGAGGGAGGACGGCCGGCGGTACTGGAGCCAACGGGATGTGTCTGGCGGTAAACAACAGACAAACTGCTCCAGCACCACCAGTTCCAGCACCTGGTGGACATCCTGGTCCTCCGCTAGCAGCCACCGAGTGCAGAAGTCCTTCAACCTTTGTGCCAAGGCTGTGGGGTTGCCCGCCTCTGCCAACGAGAGGGAGCGAAACCGTTTCTGGTGGCCCTCTGCTGTCAACCCGACCCGGCTCATAATTGCTTGGCGAACTGCGTCATAATCCAGGGCCAACTCGGCCGGGGCATCCTGTGCGGCCTTCAGTGCCTCACCAGACAACAGGGCGCCCGGGCGTAGAGCCCACTGTTGCCTAGGCCACTGGCAGGCAGTCGCGGTTCGCTCTAACATAGGTCTCCGGGTCATCGGTGTCTCCCATCTTGGCGATTTTGATGGAAGGTGGCGGGCTTTCCTGCTGGAGGTTGTAGACCCGCTGCAGGGCTTGGTGTTGTTCCTCCTGCATCCGGGTCAGCTGCTGCACCAGTTGGTGGAGCGGGGAAGGCTCCATAGTTGCGGAAGTTTTCCGATTATTCCTGGGTTTCGGCACCAATGTAGCACGCCGACTTGCTTGGTTCGGGAATAATCGGTCCAAACACTTCCGGGTTCCTCCGGCTTCCGCCGGCTTTATTTAAGCGAATACAAAATAAACAATAATAACTCTTCAGGGCTCCCCCTCACGGGTTCACCCCAAACACAATAAACTAAAATAACAACCAAAATAACAACTAACAAAATAGCGCTATGATCAATCTTTAACTCGCTACTAAGTGTCCGCAGTAACTTCTCCGCGTCCACTCGTTCATTCGCCTTCTCTCTCACCGCCCTCTTTCGTCCGTTTCTCGCCCAGCTCTTCTACCAACTCCAGCACCTACTGAGGGATCACAGGTCGTTAAATACTGTTTGTAATTAGCCTGATCCTCAGCTGGTGCTGATGGGCGTGCCCGGACCTCTCCCGTGTGTGCAAGACGGACGCGTGGCACAGTATCTACGGCAGGAGACCAAGAAGGAAGCCACTGCTAACTAAAAAGAACATTGCTGCACGCCTGACGTTTGCAAAAGACCACATTGACACTCCACAGCGGTATTGGCAAAATGTTTTGTGGACTGATGAAACTAAGATTGAACTAACCACACAGCACTACATCTGGCGTAGAAAGGGCACGGCATATCACCATGAAAACATCATCCCAACCGTAAAGTATGGTGGAGGAAACATCATGATTTGGGCCTGCTTTGCTGCATCAGGGCCTGGCCAGCAATCATTGTGGGGAGATGAATTCCCAAGTATATCAGACAATTCTTCAGGATAATGTGAGTATGTTTGTACGTCAGCTGAAACTGTGTAGAACACCGGAGCAAGTCCACAACAGAATGGCTTCAGAAAAACAAAATCCGCCTTTTGGAGCGGCCAAGTCAGAGCTCAGACCTCAACCCAAAAGAGATGCTATGGAATGACTTGAAGAGAGCCATACACATGAGACGTCCAAAGAATATGACAGAGCTAAAGCAGTTCTGCCAGGAAGAATGGGCTAAAATTCCTCCTGAACAATGTGCAGGTCTGATCCACAGTTACAGGAAGCGCCTGAAGGGGGGGTCGACCAGTTATTATTATAAGGGTTCACTTACTTTTTCCACTGCCATTTTGAATGTTGAATGAGTGTGTTCAATAAGGACGTGAGGGATCAGAATTTATTTTGTGTTATTATTTTAGACACATATTTGTCAATACCCTTGACTTAGATGAAGATCAGATCACATTTTATGACAAATTTATTCAGAAACCAGGGGGGGTTCCTACTTTTGTTGGGTAATATTCGAAATAAAAGACGTTTGCCGGATTCCCACATCTCCGTCTCCGTCTCCAGCCGATCTTGGACCGGGCACACCCTCGCATGCTATAGTAATGTTTCCTTTTCTACGAGAGAACGAGCTTTGAATATTGTCGTTTTTTGGAAAAACACATCATACCCCACTGTTTTCCACACAAATTTGTAAGTTACAAATCATAATTTTCAATGAAAAAATAAATAAATGAATGGGTAAAATAAAGAATTACACAGTAAAAATAAAAAGACGAAGAAGTAATAATACTGTGAATGGATGACAAGTTTATTAGGATTAAAGATCATGGAGGATATAGTAATTTCAAATTCAAGTAAACTCGGTAACACAAAACAAGCTCCCCAAAAACCATATCTACTTAGACAGGCTTACGGCACAAGCATTAGAAGAAATGTAATATCCAAAACGATTTTCCAGGTTAGATTGCAGCTCTTGGTAATGTCAATCAAGGCCAAACGGAGGGGGAAAATTGCACAAATTATCCCCATGCCCAGGCTGATTAATAATGCAATGCAAACGATAAAAACACATTTACCAGCTCCGGTCCTTCCTTCCCAGTGTGGCTATGATTAGGTCAATCACTTCATTGTCCTTACGGCGGCTTTTTTTGGGCCATGGAAGAGGGGGGGACAAAAGGAGAACTCAAAAGAAAGAATTTCACAGAAAGCAGCATTTTATTCTTCCCGGTCTCAAATTTGCACCATTACCTTTTCCATATAAAAGCCATACGCCATCCATCTAGGTCACTTTAATGATTGCCTCATTATTATTTAGATGATTATGTGTTGCAAGCCATTTAGCATGCTCAACGATTCATGTTTAATTTATTTGCTGCAGCCACCGAGATTGGAAGAAGCACAGGCGTCACATGATATATTGTTGTTGAGGAAGATGTGATCTGCGTAAGCCAATATATTTAGTGTTTTACAAATAAGGCAGGCTTTATGATGCTACGTAATTTGATCGTGTTTATGCTAATAAGCCTGCCTGGGTTGACTGGTGGCCTTAAAGTAACTCACAGACCCATTTGCCTTGATATTAGTCAAAGGCGGGGAGGATCTGATTGCTGTGACATGGCTGGCGTATGTGAGACAAAGTGCCATATCTCAAAGCACTATGCTAAATTCAAAGCCCTATGCCACTTCTAATTTTCTAATTTCAAATCTGAACGATCAGTTGAATTATCATTGCAACTGCACCATTATAATTACTGAGAGCTATTATTACTTCCAAAGGCCTTTTGGCTTTGTGGTTTCTCAGGATCATTGGATTCAACGCACTGTTGAAGGAAGATCGTGGCTGAAGAGCAGCATTAGCAGCTTTGTAATTCTTGGAGCATAACTATGGCTGGACATAGGCTGAAGAATATCCACCTTATAAGAATAAAGGGAACTTCAACGAATCGATGGATCCCATTGATGCAAGGGAAGGAAGTTTCTCAGCTTGTGACTAGTTTAGAGTGGTGGGGGACAATCTTATTGTAGTTTGGATGATCTGAGAGGTAAATTTAGGTATGCTTATCTACAGAACGTCCTTTGTAAGAAAACAGCACAATTTTCTGCCTGGTGCCCATCCATGACGCCAACATGTAACAAAGACTAGGCAGCATAAAATGGGCATCAAAGAAATTTGAAATTCCACCAGCATCCTTCTGTTAATTCTAATCGTCACTCCAACCAACAGCCTGACTCAACTTCAGCTGTCTCCCAGGGTGTCCATCACACTGTTTCTCTACTTCTGTTGAAGTCTCTGGAGCCGCCAATCAGCTTCCGAAGTGGATGATCCTCCCGGCAACGCAGATCACTCTCCTAATAACACCTCCTTCCCAGCCACTTCCTAAACGCAGCCTGTCTCTCTTCTCTCTCAGGGTTACATCAGTTCTGGCAATTAAAGCGTTTTCCTGCAAATACTCTCTGCCCTCAGTGAGATCCCACTCTGTGGGAAGCAGAAGCCCTCGACAGAAAGGCCGCAACAGCTTCAGAGAGCAAGGGGAGCTCTTTCAGAACCCTGTTATACTATGTCCTTAACCAAAAGACTCAAGTGCACTTGCTATGTCTCGTGATTGCTGCTGATTACTATCGGTTTTAACTGGTCTCCTATAAAAACGTACATCATTATAATTCGTTTTCAATTCCTTTTTAAAACGTAATTGTTATTAGAGAGATGAGATTAATAAAATCTGTACGACTGTTTCTTTACAGTTTATTTAAATATAAGCAGACTTCAGTTATGTTTTTTTTAACATTTTAACAAGTTTAACATTTCACAAACGATGCCTTACATTTTCATTTCATCTCTGGAATGAATTCTGTATGGTGCTTAAGAGAAAAATTCTAGTTTTTTCCCTCCAGCGAAGTACAGCATAATCCAGAAGAATAAATGAAAAAAAAAACACAAACGAAATCAGTTTTAGTTTGCTAATCGCAAAATAATAATAATAATAATAATAATAATAATAATAATAATAATAATAATTATTATTATTATAATAATTTAAAAAATGTAAAAATCAATGCATGGTATTTTTAGCGGTATATTCTACAGTTTAAAACATTATGCGACAAACCAATTACCTTACCTCCTGTTTATCAAAGTGTTTTGTTTATAAATAAGCTCATCCTCACGTATTTGTTGCATTTGCTATTGAGAAGGCATTTTTCGGACATTTGTTCGACTCAAGGACTAGCCAAACAAAACACATTAACTGATGAAAAACTAAGAGTATGTGGTTAATACCCTGATAATGGACCAGGGGAGGGGGTGGGGTTATTAGGCTAAATATATTTGGCTTGGTTTATTACGAAAGCTTTTATATTCACTCTCCTCCAACTGCAAATAATACAAACAATCCATCAGGACGCCATTATATATGTATTCTTTCAACAAAAAATGTTCAGTCACCTTTCCTATTTAAAATGAATAATGAGATATTTATACATTCATTTATTCAGTTTATGAAATTACGTCCAAAAGAACAAAAAAATTACAACATCTCGTTTTACATGTATGCAGCTAAATATTCTGACCAGCAGGGGGTGGTAAACCCACATAAGAAAAATAAATTGTGAAAGCATTCGTCCACTTCGACCTCGATTAACAACATTAAATCTTAAAACATAAAATTTTAGGTAAGGTTGAAAAATAAGATTAAAAAACGACATTGTCCACTGACAGGTTTACACACAGATATTTTCATTGATACTTTAAGGACATACTGTTTTTTTATTTTTTTCCGACTAGATACAGTGATCATGTTGCAGTTTCAGACTTCATTAAAACGTACAAATGTGCTGCCAAACAGTCTTTCACAGCTGTAATTCTTTTAATAAAAACTCTCTCATCTTTGTAAAACTCTCATTACTAAACGTGATTGAATTGCATGAAATCAGTATTGCAACTTGACAAAACCTCCCATCCTATTTGACTGGATTTTTTTAAGGATATGATAGCAAAACAATTTGCAGATGGGTGGCATTTGGACTCATACTGATTCTTTTATTCCGATGGTACTATTGTGTAGCCATTTATCAGAACTGATAAACATTCTTGTCTATTAAAATCAGGCTTATTTAGATGGAACTCAAAATTCCTCAGTTAGTCTCCATGGCAATCTGGTCTCAAAATTCGGAACCAGTGTCTGTCTCATTGGACAATTTGGATGAGCCCCTTCCAAAGTCAATTATAAATTACCTGATTAGATCTAAAATCTTTACAAACCAAGATATGCACAATGTTAGATGCTATTTTGCAATACATTACAAAAAAAAATAAAAATACAGAAATTCCTGACCGATGCTGTTAATCGTGAAATGGCCCATTGAGGAGAGAAACACTGTATATCTGTTAAAACAGCATGGCGAGATTTGTGGTTTTGCACATCAAAGCATATAAAAGTGCAGTGTCAGAAGCAGGTTGAAAGATAGTGTGTGTGTGAGGGGGGGCAACCTTGTACTCAGGGAAAAATCCTATTTCGGAAGATAGGAAACCATGTTTAAAAAAATGGGTACAGTATAATTGGTAAAAGTGTATTATTTTCCAGGGCAGTTCTGCATTTAAAGTTCTTATGTCACCAGACAGGCAAGTTATTCATTCATATCATAACAGAGGCTCTGAGGACCATTTAAAGCACTAAGTAGAAATCACAGCAGTTCCAGCTGATATAAAACTTTTTTAGTAGCATGCTGCATATATATGACCATAAAAAGGTTTTGTCCAATGGCCATGCAAACTAAGCAAACTGAAAACAAACCAAAAATTGTCTTCAAAATCGTAGTTCAGATTAAGGCCACAAGGAACTCGAGCAGGCTGATAGTATCAAACAGTGCAGCAGTGATTTTAAGATGTGTCTTTCCATCCTTCCAGCAAACAAGAGGCCAGACTTTGTGGTGAAAGTAAATTGTTTGATACAAAAAACTCAATGACAAAAACATTATAGTCATACACAAAATAAAGGAGGAATATGCTGAAGTATGCATCATTTTTTGTTGCAGAAATATCACTAAAATGGCCACTTAGCGATAATCATTATTTTTTAACAAAAGGAACTTTGCTCTTGTGCCATTATCAATTCTGTCAATATGGTAAAGAATCGGCACAAAACTAAAGAAACAAAAAAATCTAAAGCATGGCCAGAACTCCAGGACCAGCAGGTCAGCCCATTACCTGGACTCCTGACAAGACCCATGTTTCTACTTACTGGCAGGAGAGCCTCTGTGGAACAGCGCAGATTGGCTTATTTTCACTTCAAAATTAGTTGTACTGCCAAAGGTTGGGAACCAGACCTACTAAACTAATAAACGGGGTGTCCCACTAATATATTGCCAGATGCAATTTGTATATTGCCCTTTTTTGGTATTTTGTATATCTGCTATTATTTTCATGCATTTTTCAGTGTCTAATTTCTTTCATACTCATGTTATCCATAGGACAAGAAAAAGGAAGGTCAGGTGAACCCATTGTCCGCACACACATTGCAGGTAATCGCATTTCAAACAACCTGATGTGTAGCGATGGCTTTGCACTTTTATGGCACAAACTGTCTGCATAATGGACTGTAAGATTTTTCCTACTTACCTTGCAAATAGATTAAAAAAAATAATAATATAAATAAATTAACAAATCTCCACTTCTCAGTCTCTCTGAAACTTCACAGAACACTTACCCTGCTTTTTCAGTGGACAGTAACAAATCACCTGACCTGTTATCAAGTGAAAATAATCCCAGGTGCATCATACCTGGTTTTATGTAGTAAAGTAGCAGAATACCCTTACACAGAAAGGAAGAATATGGACAATGCCTCTGTTCAGTCGTTGATAAGTATAACAGCGAGCATTGCCAGGACATCGCTTTGTCAGAGAGCATCATGTGTACTGTGTTCATTTTTGGTCATTTTAGTTTACCTACTTAGTGACAAGCTTTTATTTGCCTCTGGATGTCCCATTTATTTGTACAGTTATTTAGGTATTAGAGCAGTTCACCAATATTTTTTTTGTTTTTTGTTTTTTTCAGACATAACAGAAAATGGCAGCGCACGCAACACAAACTTCACCCAAAATATATGAAAATGATATACATACTGAAAAAATACATATTGTATATACATGAGCATGGCGTAGACATGAACAAAAAGCGTTTGTTTTAATTTTATTTATCTGGGCTTTGGGGAAGAGTTTTATACACTTGTTCGGCTGGCTTTCTTGCAGTAGGGGATATGTGCAAATTCCAGCTAACAGCATATCTCTTTCAGTCTCTTTGAGAGTGCTAGGCTGGGCTTGCATCACAAATGAGTCTAAAGGCATTGCAGTGGCTAAACCTAATTTGGACACATTGCTATGAAAACCACTTCATATCTATGATATGTATCGCATTTTCCCCCAGCTCTTTAATGATAAAACAAGAGAAAAAAATTAATTGTAAGCCTCACTCACATTTTTCTGCAAGATCTTGTGTTAATTGCTCAAGTCTGGTATTCACAGCAAACCTCAAAAAACCTGCTGAGAGTCCCCTCCTCTCAAGTTTCCCATAGACCATTAACTCGTACACCTAGATGTCGCTGAATAACTTGGCTTCTTCATTACAGTCCGTGAATAATATCAAAGAATGGTCGAGAAAAAGAAGGTAAATCTCTGTCAACTGAACTGGTGTCGATCTCACTCGTGAATAATCTTTTGCTGTACTTTGGGACATTTGTTCTCACTTAAACTCTGAATGTAAGTTGTCAGATGTATCCGTCATTAGAGAAACAGATCAAAGGTGGATGCAGTTGAAATGATGCCATTAGAAGTTCTGTTCTATTTGCAGTGAGGCTGAAATTAGCATATGCTTAGAAAATGATTTCTTTCAGTTTTTCTTAAAAATAAAATAAAAAATGCATCTAAAGACTACCAGGAAAGCTTTGCACGGGTGATGCTTCACAGCGTGAGAGGCCTCACAATATTCACTGGCAGTAACTGTGTTGTCCACATGGAGGATTATGCTGATTCAGTGCTCCGTTTCTTTGACTGCTGAATCATTATGATACACAAATACAGTACAAAGTGTTTTTCTCGTCTCTCTCCTGTTATGATTTGAGGTTGTATTTGACATAGTACCACCCTAATTGGCCAGCCTGGATGATACTAACTAGTGCTATAAAGAATAATGTCTTGTCTGTCTAAATGCGTAGCTACAGAAACATGTATTATTTTGTAGCTAGCTGCCCTGCAGAGCTTCACAGACTTGCGCACATAAACCATGGAGTGGTATTTTACTGAACCCGAACAACTGAAGTCGACTTGGTGAAGAAGTTCATCATAAAACTGGCCATCTGTTTACGCAGAGCAGTGATTAACCCCATTTGGGACTCCCAGAGCCAACAACAGACCTGGAAACATTGAACGGCTTTAAAAACAGAATCTGGAAATTGCCATTTTGCTCTCAGAGTCCCCTCTGTTACAAGCTCCGCCATATGAGAGTTAAAGGCCAAAAGCAAAAGAATCTCTAAGGCAGAATGGTTTCTGTGAAATCAGCAGAGAAGAACCCATCTGGTAGACTGAAGAGACACAGTCATAGCTCAAGCTACGTTGGACTATAGATATTGAATAAACAATCTGTAAAAAGCGGTCAGTATGGAAATGTGGATGCCAGCAGACAGCCTAGCCCCTTAAAAGAAGTAAAAAGACGCCAGCTAAAAATGTGAGATTCGGAAAATCTCTCACATGTTTTAACAAAGACACTAAGCTTGCTGCAGCAGTTAGGTTGTATGTTATGTGTGTCAATTTTAATTTTGTCATAGGACATACAGCGTTATTGACTTGTTCACTGCAAAACAAGCAATGAGCTATCTGAACATTGAAAAGCGGCGGCTAAGCAGCCGATTATCATTCATTCAGACGTCTGAGTAATACAACCCTAATAATGAACTGATACAATACCAGGTCTGCCTCGGACGTAGGTTCACCAAAAGCCAAGTTAAAGTTAATCAAGTACAACAGGCTTAAATTAGCGCATTTAAATTCAACTGGCAAAGGTGTTCAACTCTGTTGCAGTCCGTTTGCCGAGGTGCTGGCTGGTGGAAAGGAATTGCCGGGGAAGTATCTTAGTCTTTTGGGACTTCATGCTTCAGTACTTTACCACCCATGCATATGGAGACACTAATGACAGAGAGCCTACCCATCAGGGAATGCAATTCCGCACAGACATTTTCACTGAAATGGATTATTTCAGCCTCGTTGGTCACAGATTCTGGAGTTTTCCAGCGATTCATCTTACTATTAATAATGTCAGGGAATTTTAGGCCTCTGAATTAAATAATGATAAATAGGGTCTGCTGAGTGAGCTAGGCCGCAGCACTGCTGTTTATTTCGGTGCGAAGTTCTGTCAGGCCTGATAAATCGGATTCCTGAAATAGTTTATAAAGTACTGAATTGATGTGGCGGTCGGCAAAGGAGAGAATTAATGTTACGAAATGGGCCTGCTACCTGGGTTTGATGAAAGCTGAGGAAAATCTTTTATATAAATTGTCTGTGTAGGAAATGGTGTAAATGGGAGGTGAGGAAAATAATGGTCACTGAAGCGTCCTGCGGGATGGAGGTCAGACGGGTAGAGGGTCCTACAAAGATCTGCAGTGGTAGGCATGTGCTGATCATTCATAATGGTGAAAAAAAGGGGCTGTAAAGAAGAAAAATGAAAACTATTAAAGGCACTGTGTGCAATGTTGGCTTTGGCCTGTCAGCAATAATTACCCAGGGACACTCTCAGATCCCTGAGACACAAAGAGGAATAAGGAGAAGAAAGTGTAATGATACTGTACGGCACACTCACGGATCTGAATGGCTGTCGTTTGTGGGTCATCTCCGTCACTCTACTTTATTTGGAAATAAAAATACATTCACAAATTAAGAATTTAACTAAAGTGATGGCTGCTTATTATCTGTCCTAAATATCTAGTCAATTTGAGATAAATGGAGGTGGATGGTGGTAGACAATTCTAATGACTCTGATAATATTCATAAAAATAAATAAATAAATAAAACAAAAATAAAAATAATAAAAATGTCAATTTATAGTTTTACTTTAGGCTTTACGGCAATTAAAAATACATTGGATTTTTCCCTTTTCCTGATAGTTAAACAATCTTCGGGATAGAAATGGTTGATGTAAGCTGAGAACAGATCCGTTGTTGGTCCAGAATCAGGACATTCTGGCGGACAGCAGGAATTTGCCTGGAAGGGGCAACTGTATGTTCAGCTTGATGCGGATTACGGATGCCAAAAGGGGGGCGGTCAAGATGCCAAGGCATATATTGGGACGAGAGAATGCTGGGGTGTGAATGGCATAAGTGCTTGGAGCACATGTTGTCAGGGCTGGGCAACATGGCCACAATAATAGTAATATAGATTTATTTATTACATATTTTTTATTATATTAATAATAATAATGTGCTGAAGCTTAAGAAACTCAAGATGTGAAACTACCTTGTGCTCTTCGATACCAGAAAAAGAGATGGTAGTCAGTCAACACCAGTGTAATAATAGTCAGTGAGGTAGAGCAGTAGCACATTCCAGTTTAAACCAATGCACCAATCTGTTTCTTGTCTTTAAGTGTGAGATCTTGGACATAATTCACAAAAGGAAAAGGTGGTATCCAGGTGGTATTTTATGATATCTAAATATCTTATTTTACAGAGGGCTGTTTTGAAGGAAAGGCGTTAAACATGAAAACAACAATTCCATCTATAATAACTGGATACAAAAATTTATGATTTTAAAGTGTAATGTGTTCATAGGATTTGAAACACAAATACCTTAACATTCATAAAACTCACTTATATGTTATGTAATCTACTACACTGGTAAACTGTGTGATTGAAAATTAGTTTTGCATTAAAAAAAGGCTCTGTGCAGGATCTACTCATATGGAATGTTTCAGCTGAGAATAAAATGATGCCCCATCAGCGCCAGACTTCCTGTGCCTCTTTACTACTAAAGTAAGCGAAAAGAAGGTATCATTGCACTCTATGTATTGGCTGGGCTCAGACTGACGGTGGGCTTTGTGCCCTCCTTGTGTTTTAGTTACTGTCCCAAGAGGGCCAGCAGCAGATGGGAGAGGGCAGACGGAGAAACGTGTTGAAGAAACTCAGATGACAGCGGTGGAGAATTTCCTTCAGACAAGAGCCATGCTAAGAATTGCCCTTTTGTTCCGTGATGTTGTTCAAAATGTTTTCCTCTGTCTCTGGCCTGTCAGGGATACTAGCGGCTGAGGCACAGGTGTGTTACTCTTTTGTGTTCTATGTTGTGCCCAACAACTTTATATTGTGCATCACATTACTGTTAGTAGTTTATAGGTCATAGGTATAAACCTAAAATTGAAATCTTTCGTTTGTGTGTGTGTGTGTGTGTGTGTGTGTGTGTAGTGCATTGTTGCTACGGGCTTGCTGCGGGTTGGTTACTGCAAGTCAAAGGGGCTTCCCATGATCTTGGTTATGAGCAGACAGTCCCATTTGTGTTATGCTATTCTTTATTCTACATATTTTTCATAAAGATTCATTAATGTGTTCCTGTGTATGATATCTCCGCCGAGCTAATGAATGGTTCCAAACCAGAGATATTTGTGTCAAATGGGAATCCCATGACATTTTTTTTGTTATTATTTTCCAATAATCTCCATTATTTTTTACTGGTGAAATCTATATTTGGAAATAATAATAATAATAATAATAATAATAATAATAATAATAATAATAATAATAATAATAATAACAATAAACATTCAAAACATTAATTCTGAAGAAAGATTAGTGGGTAGTTTTTTTTAGGAATGAGCAAAGTAACTTTCAATGCAAAGCTCAGCCTAGTTATTAATTTATAATAATGCATTTGGAATGTCAAACAGTTTTTGAAAATCTGCAAAGTTAAATAAATGACACTCTTAAGGCAAAAATCTGAATTAAATTCCAGCTGAGAGAAACAATATTGTTTTTTTTTGTGTGTTTTTGTCATTCCGTACATTGCAAAAATGAAAAGTTGAACACTAACTTACAAAAATTATAATTCTGTGATCATCTTTATCCCAACACACACACACACACACACACATACACAGACACACACACACACAGACAGTCCTCATCTGTCTGCCAAAAAGCCACTATCCCCAACAATTAGAGTGTAACCTACTCATTTTGATATGAGCAGCAAACGTACTATAATTCCTCTGCAACAATTTAAAGGTTAGATGACAACCAGCAATTTGGCAATCAAAGGCTGTTTTCAATTTGCGTGGACTTGCAGTGCTGACTGAAGCTCTGAGCCTTCAGGATGTGCTCCCAGCTGTCCTCAGTGTTGGTCCTTGCTCTGCCACATTCGCATATTTAGCAGCTGTCTACTTAGTCCTGTTAATGTAGTTCCGTACTTCTCAAAAAGTTTGGCCTTTGAAAAATAATCTGCTTTCAAGCACCCGCGCTCTGTTTGCTAATGCTTTCAATAAAGCAATTCATTTGCAAGATACGTCAGACGGACGCATTTGTTTGTTGTTATGTAACGCTCAATTTCTATTTTCCTTTGGAAAGATATCATTTTCAAAACAAACTTTTGAAATTTCATAATTCTCTGGATTTATTATGCAAAACACCTACAATGGAAATACATTGTAAAAATAAATAAGAAAGTATGAAGTATGGCCCAGGAAAGATTAGCATAAGCAAGGGAGTCTCCCTCTCCTGCCAATTATGGAATGGGTGGTCTCCAAATAATCATACACCCAGCATGCAGCACATTTAAGCATAAGGGAAATCTTTAAAAAAAAAAAATTCAACTGGCTTCCACTCATAGGTTCCTTGTCCACAAAAAAATTAAAATACAAATAGCTTCTATTCAGTCCCAGCACATACAATCAAGCATATACAAGTATGTACAGTTAATAGCCAAAGAACGTGTTTCGCCACTTGGTTCCGCAGAAGACTTGCCATACAAAATAAACCTGTGTTGTCCTTCACAGGTTACTTTGTTCATTTCTAAGCCTCGGGCTTTTGCTGTATGAAGGACAAAGTTGCCACAGTATATCTTAAGTAGTTATCATGTTGTCCTGAGGCCAGTTGTTTAGTGTAAACAGCCAGTTCAAACAGAGCCAATGGGATTTCGCTGCACCTTGACTAGACCGCAACTTTGTAGAACAACAAAAACACTTATTTTTTATTGCATATTCAGTAGTAATTAACA
This sequence comes from Hiodon alosoides, assembly GCA_025775065.1. Lineage (NCBI taxonomy): Eukaryota > Metazoa > Chordata > Actinopteri > Hiodontiformes > Hiodontidae > Hiodon > Hiodon alosoides. The sequence continues at coordinate 13,613 of JAOYSI010004695.1, forward strand.
AGGTAATTAGTGTAGGTCTACACAAAAGATCCTAAGAATAAATTGTTAATATTTTAAATTTTTCTTGCTGAGGACCTATGCTGAAAATAGAGGTGGTTTAATGAATAGTTTTTACTCTCACTTATCACTTTTTCGCTTATAATAGGTGGGCATATAGCCAGACGTTAAGAAAAAAAGAACATTTAAAATTTTTAAAGTTAAAATGCTTTCAGAGCTTTCAAATGGTAAACAGAAAGAAAACAAAAACTGCCCGAATATCAGCATCTCAGATTTAACAGTAACAACATATTTATATAAACAAACAGTATATCCCTCAGAGGAATGACGATTATATTATTAGCTAGTTCACTAAAGCATCTTTGGAAACAAAAGTGGTGCAATCCACCCGAGGCCCCCCCCCCCCCCCCCCCCCCCCCCCACCCCCCGAACAAAAGAACCCAGGGGGACCCCCAGAATTTAAAAAATATAAAACAATTTGTAAGGAACAC
>JAOYSI010004696.1:0-14099 GCA_025775065.1 Hiodon alosoides
TGGGAACACACTGGAATTCAGGCAGGATTTTACCTACAGGCATGGGAACACACTGGAATTCAGGGAGGATTTTACCTCCAGGCATGGGAACACACTGGAATTCAGGCAGGATTTTACCTACAGGCATGGGAACACACTGGAATTCAGGGAGGATTTTACCTCCAGGCATGGGAACACACTGGAATTCAGGCAGGATTTTACCTACAGGCATGGGAACACACTGGAATTCAGGGAGGATTTTACCTACAGGCATGGGAACACACTGGAATTCAGGCAGGATGATACCTACAGGCATGGGGAAACACTGTTATTTGCCATATGTATCTGATCGTCACAGCACCGTATGCGTCTTCATCTGGCCAGTTATGGCTCTGGTTGGCTGAAACTGTTGACAGGAAGGAGCACCAGGAGAAGTCTTCACCAACAGCACAGATCCGTATTTCTGGAGCAGGAATGATATAGACTAGAATTCGTACATACACTATATGGACAAAAGTATTGGGACACCTACACATTACACCTACAGGAGCTTTTATAACGTCCCATTGTAAATCCATAGGCATTAATATTGAATTAACAATGAGTCCCCACTTTGCAGCTATAACAGCTTCCACTCTTCTTGCTTTCTACAAGATTTTGGAGTGTTTCTGTCGGAATTATTTTTTTTTTTGCCCATTCTTCTAGATGAGCATTTGTGAGGTCAGACACTGATGTTGAACGAGAGGGCCTGGCTCTCCGTTCTAGTCAATCCCAAAGTGGTTTGATAGGGTTGAGGTCAGGGCTCTGTGCGGGCCAGTCAAGTTCTTCCACACCAAACTCATCCAACCATGCCTTTATGGACCTTGCTTTGTGCACTGGGGCACAGTCATGCTAGAACAGAAAGGGCCTTCCCCAAACTGTTTCCACAAAGTTGGAAGCAGAGAATTTTCAGAAATGTCTTGGTAAGCTGAGGCATTAACATTTCCCTTCAGTGGAACTAAGGGGCCTAGTCCAACCCCAGAAAAACAACCATAGCATTATCCCTTTTTTCACCAAACCAGATAGAGAAGTGTGATTCGTCACTCCACAGAACACGTTTCCACTGCTCCAGAGTCCAGTGGTGGCGTGCTTGCTACCACTCCATCTGACGCTTGGTATTGTGCTTGGTGATGTAAGGCTTGCATACAGCTGCTTGACCATGGAAACCCATGCCATGAAGCTCCCGGCGCACAGTTTTTGTGCTGATGTTAATGCCAGAGGAAGTTTGGAACTCAGCAGTTGAACTATTGAGTCAGCAGAGCATTGGCAACTTTTACGCACCCTGCTCTGTAACTTGACGTGGTCTGAGTTGCTGTGGTTCCTAAATGCTTCCACTTTGCAATAATACCACTTACAGTTGAGTGTGGAATATCTAGGAGGGAAGAAATTTCACGAACTGACTTGTTGTAACGGTAGTATCTTATTAAAGTACCACCCTCAAATTCAGTGAGCTCTTTAGAACGACCCATTCATTCACAAATGTTCGTAAAGGCAGACTGCATGGCTAGGTGCCTACTTTTATACACCTGTGGCAATGGGACTGAATTAAACACCTGTATTCAATGATTAAGAGGTGTTGCCCAATACTTTTGTCCATATAGTGTATGTTTACATGGACCATAGTGATCAACAGGTGTGTAGTTCACAATGACTCAATATCCCTTCTATTCTGTACATGCACTCTGAATTACTGTATGCCGCATACATTTCTGAGACTTTCATATTCTGCCGTTTGCCGTTTAAAACTGACCCTTGGGGGCCATTTGTAAAGTTTGTGTTCTTAACGAGCGACTGGGACAGAATGTTATTACGGGGCCCATCTCCGACCTGCATTAACCAAGGGGTATCACACCCTCTCCATGGAGGTGATTTACACTTACCGCAGTGACAAGCTCAGCACCGCTCACCCTGCTGCCTTCCCTCTCCCCCCCCTCGCTCAGGGCTGAGGGACTTCAGAGATCTCACTCGAAAATGTCAAAACACGCGCCGTTAACTTTGGGGAAAAGCAGAAATCCTGACCACAGGGCAGGGATAAGATGGGCACACGTGTTTGGCTGGTTTCTGAGAATTGTATTTTCTTAGAAATTATCATACATTAACACATTTTGCAGTAAACACTGCACAGTTATTATGGAGTGACACAGATACCGTTTGGATTTTACAAGCTGTGAGAAAATGATAAAGATAAATAAACTTCAGGACTAGGATGCCTCACCGGCAAGAAAAACATCTCTCCGTGCTGGTTATTTAACCTTGTGATTGCAGGAACAATCTTAGCCCAATTACAGCAAAAAGTTAAAAAAAAATCTGCTGAATATTTTTATTGTCATGTATTTTATTTTAAGTTGGTATTGAAAAAGTCATCACATTTGGTAGGTTAAAATGTAAAAACAAGTCCATGCGCGTATATTGTACGGGCAGAATGTAAACTGGAAAGGCCAGAGACCGTTATCAGGTTTGTAACTCCATTTATCCCTACATTAGATGAGAAGTGTGAGAAGTTTTCCTTTCGACTTCATTGACCTATCAACAGACTGCTAAGCTGAGATCAACTCTTCCAAGAGCAGTTCTGAAGATTGCTTTAGATTTAATTTACCGGAAAAAAGGTCTTGGATGTCGACAGTATAACAGAAAATAACGATGAATTATTCAGGAAAAATCTTTTTTTATGGATAATACTGAGCTAAGCTATCAAAAGAAATGGATCACAAATGTACTAAGCTTTTAACATGAGAAGCCGAGTTTTCCCTTTTATAGCATGTGCTGACAATTCACTAAATTAGCATGACACGAGCAATTTAATTATGTTGAAAAACATTAATATTTAACAAGGTTGACCAGCAGGGATGTCCTAGAGAAATGCACAGTTGTTATATGTGGTTACAATTTGAAGATAAAAGAGTATTCATCTACGAGTCTCATAGGATCCTGTCCCTTCCCAATTGTAGAGCATGAATATACATGTCTGTCTCAGAGCTCTGAAGCCTAAATGATACGCGTCTCCCCATCTGATCCAACACGTATGTAGCTGAGAAAATATAGGCTCCGTTTTCACATTCTCCTCACATTTTTTCCCTCTGAGTCAATATCTGAATTCACTTTCAGTCGGTTAAATCTCCTCATGAAATGTGCCAAGTTAACTCTCTCTGCCACGCTTAAAGCCACTTATGGGCCATCGCGGTCAGTCAACTATGACCAAATAATCAATTTTATAAAATTATGTCAAAACCATCCATCAATATCATACATTTAAACTCATGATGTTCAGTGTACACTACTAATTTAACTCTGACTGTCAGGACTGTGACTTCATTCATTTATCTACTGAAATATTTCCATTTTGTTCTGTACGTTTCTTTGTACTTGTATGTCTATTACTTCATTTCTGTTAAGCTGTAGTTCTGAGAAGAAACACATATCGTATTTTTTTTGATAATGCAAATGGAAATTAGCCTCTCTGTCTTGCATTATTAATAGCATGTTATCATTAGTAATTAGTTATGATCAGCGTAGAACCAGGTATTGAGAACATAATATATGACAGGATTGAGTGCAAGGGTAAACAGTCCTGCCCTTAGATATCAACTGCGACCGAAAGGGTTTAGAAAGGAAATGCGAAACTGGGACAATCTGGTTCTTGTGTTTTCTAAAGCAGATTCCACCTAAAGCCCAGGGCAAATGCACAGGCAGTTACTCTGTGCCCCGAGTCTGTTGCCGACGAAATGCGTCACCGGTGAATATCGTGTGCCTGACCCTCGGATAGAAAACTTCTGATGCAGAACGGGAGCACCGTCCAAACTTCACTCCACACGCTGGGCCTAAAATAAGAGCAGTCAATTGTGACATAATTATACGAGTTGTTTACGCTGACAAAGTTATTATTTTTTTACCGCAAACGACACAGAAACGACATTTTGGATGTAGTGACTGAGGAGGACAGATAATGGTCGGTAAGGGTGGATGATAAACAGGTGTGAAAATGAATACCGGTTTCGCATTATACTATAATAGGAATTTTGGCATACCATGATACATCACATTTTCAATTATCTTTATTTATTTTCAACCGGATGCAGCAATTCAATCCGGGCTGCCGGCTGACTACAGAAACAGACAAATGCTGGTTTGGAGGGGAGGGAAGTAGGTTTTGTTAAGTGTTTTTACATATGTAAGCCTTTTCAGATTTTTTTGTAGCCTTTCTGTGTTTATTGTGAACGTCCAAACATGACAACAAGACGTTTGGATTTAGCTGTCATGTCACGGATTCACTTAACAATCACTATGTTATTGTGCCATAGGTGTTTTCCTTCAACATACAATGTTATGACAGTATTGTCAGTTGTGACTTGTCATGACATAAGGTGCCATCATATTGAACAAGACGGCATATGACGTAAGCTCTAACGTGCGGTGTCAATGCTTGCTTTATGATGTTTTTTATAAAAGCTGCCATTAACTGTTAACTCACTGCTTATGACAGTATTGTTATGCTTATGATGGAGGTTCAAGTACAGTGTTACCAGAATGTGTAATGCATAAAATTTCTATGAGTATCTGTATTTTCTACTATCACTAAAGAAAACTAAAGAAATTTCAACATTTAAACTTCCCTAAATTCCACATTAATCGGGGTTTTTGTTTTTTGGAATTGCCAATTATTTTCTTTTCCTTTTTCTCTCTCCAATTTGTAATTGCCAACCGCGCTAATGCATCTCACTAAAAATCCTGCCACAACACACGAGAGCGTGAGAAGGTGTTACGATTGGCCTTTTCCAATTAATTTGCCTTTGAACTAACTTTCTCTATACACAGTGCAGGATACCAAGGCATCACAAGAGTGTCAGCACAAGAGGTTGCTGAAGGAAGGCACCCGGGAAGCTGAAAGAGAGCTGAGGAAAGTACTAAAAAGAAAACTGAACGGGTTTAACCTGGGGTTGGGAAAGTACCGAATATCCGTCTGGAATATTACCAGTCGTCTTCTTCACCGATCCGTGGGCAACCCTGAAAGCAGAGAGAGACAGGTCCGACCTCAGTTAGGCCCTAATCACCAAGCTAAAACAGCAAGGCCAGACGTCATGGCATTAGACTGACACTGATGTTTTGACAGTAACATGTGAAACCGCAATCCATCAAAAGGGCTCTGCAGACACCACTTTATCTTGTGCCAGTTCAAATTGAGAGGGACCCCCATAAAAAATGTTTCGCCTGCCAAAGCATTTTGGACAAATCCACAAATGACAAACCCATTAAAATACAATGCAAAAATTATACCAATTAATTGTGACATAAAAGTGACACTTCAGCATAAATCAAGCGACTATAGTTTTGAATTTATATTTCTGTTCTTGATATAATCTTTAGAATGCCATTGCCCTTCTATGTCACATTTACAATGAAAAACATTCCAGGGGCTTGTTCTGCATGAACAAGGGGTGTAGCCAAAATGAAAATGATATGAAGTAAAAATTATATATATTTTTTTATAATTCCAGAAAAGTGCTGATGGTTCTCAAATTTGTTGTGAGTGTGTGCGATTGAATGCACTTCTATGAAAGTGAGTTACTTTCTCTGTCACTATGTGCAACCGGACTCACAACAAGTCACAACAGAATAATAGGATTCGTTCTGAAAAAGAAAGGGGGCCAAGTGTGACTTTCTCTGTCACTATGTGCAACCGGGCTCACAATAAGTCACAACAGAATAATAGGATTTGTTCTGTGAAAGAAAGGGGGCCAAGAGTGTCTAAGACGCACTCAAATCTTAAATGTGTTTCTGCCTTTAGAGAACAAGTTGCCAGCAGAGGGTAGAACTGGTGGAATCTTGGAAACTCTTCTGAAGACTGATGAGCCCATTTTAACTTGCATTATTGTACAAAACGTTTCCCGTATTAAGCATCAAAGCATCAATGTAAATAAAGCCTATTTTGTTTGTATTTATTCAGTTCCGTTGATACGGTAAAGTGCGGGGTTTACCTGCTTCAGAGCATGTTGTATGCATAGCTAGCTAGATTTAATTTATAACATCGATTTATCTTTAATTAGGAAATATTTTCAGCTCAGCATTTGTTCAATACTTGGATTAAAACCTGATCCACAGATTTTTTATTTTGTGAATAGTCGAAACATGTCACTGATTTTTTTGGTTCATTTCATCTCAAGGAAACATACTTTTGATTCTTATAAATCTGAAATACGGGTATAGTTTCAACCAAGGCTGTCGCTAATGCTATGAAAGGTGGACAGGATTCAAGGGGCCCTTGGCTTCACAGGGGCCCACCATCGAGTGGGTTTCTCAATATCACTACAGTCTTCCATTTCACTAAATTAAATTGGCAGATACCTATATGTGCACCCCTCAACCCCCTGTTAATAAACAGCTGGCCTCCAATGCAAGTTCAGGCCAGCAGAAAAAAATTACCACACACAGTTGGACATGCAGGTAAGAGCATACATTTAAATCTGGTGGAAAATAAGGCTGGAGAGAATGGTAGTAAATAATTAATAATAATTCAATTAAATAATTACGAAGCAAATCTAGACAAACTTAGGAAACTGGAAGGAGATGAGCTAGCTAAAATTTCACTATCCTTGACATTTCAAAGGAAAAATTGGTTAGCTAAATAAAACATAACATACCTCGCTAGCTTGTTAAAGAGGTCCTAACTAACTTCTGTAATTGTCTTGAATGAATGTCGTTATATAATTGGAACTTTGGTTTCAAAAAAAGGAACACATTGTTTTTGCTCCAGAATCTGTTCTCCATAGTAAGTGGCAGTGTGTTACAGTTATGTGCATGTTGGAGGTTTTAAGCAAACAACTCAAGTTCTACAGCATATGAAGATATTCATCAGGTAATCATTGTTCTCAGTGATGAAATGCAAGTCAAAACTAAATTAAAGAAAAATGCCCAATGATTGGCAATCAGCAACGGACTTCCTAAGGACGTCATTAGCTTTTTACGCTGATGTTCCAGGAGAACCCAAGTATGCAAGTATAGGATAATCTGCTACCATAGCCACTCAAAGAATGGACCTCATCATACCGAAAAAATGTTATCTAAATAGTTAAAAATGATGAATAATAAATATGCCTTTGTATGAAGAATGTCAAATTTAAATGCAGCAAACACCTCTACCGGCACTGCCGTCACCAGTGGCATTTGCTAATACATGCTACATGAAATGTAATATACGCTTTTGTTCCAACGTGACTCTCCTGTCTCATGCAGGTTTGGGCTACGGGTCCCCCTGGTCACCACACGTGTGCTCTGCAGCTACAAGTAAGTACAACATGTACAACAGCTACTGTAAGTAAATAAAGAATTGCATACACAATTTGGGCACACCATGTTTACAGAACCCATTCTTCTTCTTATTATTATTATTATGATATGAATAAATGTATCATTAGTGCAGATGTCGTCAAATTCCACTTGACAATGAAGACTGACAAAATGATTTGAACTTGCAGAACAGAGTGTATGATGATTCCAAACAAATGTGTGTGAAACTATGTGCATGTTTCTGGTACATGGTCCCAGTATCGTCATTAAAACATTTATCAAATGGTGAATATGCATGAATCTTTATTTTGGGAAGCCAAAACACTTTCAGTCATTGCAAACATAATCATCAACTGTCAAGTGCTTTAGTCAACCATCAGCAAGATCTGAAACGAGCAGGATGGCATTGTAAGGTAGAAAACGTAACAATTTATTTTTAAGTTAAAGGACCCGAACATCGCATGTCTTAAGCGTGGTTACCGATTTGTGCACCAATAATGATTCACAAAAACTCTCAATATCATATTCAATATGGGTATCAATCCAAACATCTAAGCCAAATTGAGTGCCCCGAAGCCCAAACAGTTCCCCCTTGCCTGTTGGACCTCAGCAGTCAGAACTCTTTGAACCAGAATGAATTTTCACGGAACATTGATCAACCCGTTTGCTGGAAACAAGCTATGTAGATGGCAGGCGCCTGCCACAATGACGGGCGACTATTACCTTCTATCCAACCGAAGACATTTGAGACAATCTTTATATATTTTGAGGTTCACTCTTTTGTGGTTATGATCCATTAACTGGTCATCAAAGAAGAACTTGTTCTTTGTAGAACAGACCACACATATTTTTTACAACTTGAAAATACATTTGAAATACATTTGTAAATAATTATAGCAAGTATCGAGGATAACATATTTTTAAAAACAAAAAAAGCATTTAAAAAAATCTAATACAGAGGTAGTATATTCATACCATAAAATGTACTAACATAATTTTACCAAGTCTTCAAAAAGCACTATGTTACATTATTCAGCCAGATTCTCTCATTAAACTGAAAACTGAAATAAAAGTTCAATTTACAAGAAGAATTCACAAGAAGCACAAGTATAGTTCAATTTTAAACTATTTTGAATGTTTGTTTTTTTAATGTTGAATCAGTTAAAGTTATTAGCTAGTGCATAGAAAAATAGAAGTTCTTAAAAATGTAAGTTTAATATAATAATAATTTTAATAACGATCAAGACCAAGTCCTGATAAATGTCATCTTGAATAAGAACAAACCTCCCAATCAGACCTTTGCTCAGGATATCCGTCATTTAAAAATAAACATGCTGATTACCTGTTTCAGCCTTTCAGTGGAGTCGCACAGCTATTTAATATCTCAAGACTCTCATTGAAAATGTTCAGACCACTATAAGTACTTAAGCAGTTTTTGTTCAATAATCCTTTGCAGCAACCTCAGATAGTTCTATTATCCAAATCAATCCACTCACATTCCCCATTGTTCTGAGCTGTGCTTTCAGAAAACTTTGGCCACACACTAATCACACTTTAGACGACTTTATTTAATAGGAAATAACATAATAACAACAAGGAAAAGAAAATGCTGTTTAATAGACGATCTTAGTAATTGACAATAGAAGACAGATTTTGTTTTTCAGGCACTTTCTTTCGTACTTTCGTACACATTAGTGCAATTCATGTAGTAAAAGCAAGGGCTGGGTATAGTGAATTGATATGGAAACCTTAGGGGTAATGGACGTTTTACTGTACCTTGCAAAAGTTGGAAAGTTGGATTGTTTCCCCTGCATCTAAAATATAAGGGAGCGAATCCAAACTTTGATGAGCCACAAATTTTAATAAAATTTTATTTGATAGTGTTTTGCTTTTATGAGTATTAGAAAGGTTTTAAATATATATATATATATATATAAACAGAAAACGCTATTAAATATAATTTTATTAAATGTGATTAGTGGGTCTTTAAAGTTTTGATTTGGTCAAAGTTTGATTTGGTTAATGGAAATAAATTTCCATTAAAATCAGAAACAAATCTAGAGGAAAACCTTAGTACAGTGAATAATATGTTTAATGTTAAAGAATTATTTAAAGAAAGTAAACTATGTTTAGCATCATTACTTCATCATTACAAGTAAAACACATTTCAACTTGGAGGAGAGGAGAAAAACACTTTAATATCTGAGAATGATTGGTTGTTCAAAACAATTCCAAGCTATTTTAAACAGTTTCTCTTCAAACAGCATATCAGTATCAGAGAGAACCTAATCCAGGTTTATTCCACTGCCAGACACATCTCCAATGATAGTAAGAATATAAGCCCGATATCAGTTTTTCTTAATTTGATTAAAAACTGTTTAAAATGGGAGGTTCCGTTTTCATGAAATCCAAGCTTTTTGTGTGATCTAAAAAAATAGTTACTAAACCTATTCATATGTTTCTTCCGGTATGATTTAGGTGAAACATTTTTATATAACAACAAGACAAATGTGTCTACTGCAATGTTAAATTTAACTTTAAGAAGTTTTTTTGGTTTTTCTTCTCCGCTACAACAAGAATGTTTTTTTACAAATATATGTGCAGGAGAATTCAAATTTTCCAATAGAAAGCAAGTTGATGTCAGGCTTGAGTGTGGTGTGGTGAAACTAGAACTTTTTGGCACAAAATTTTTTTTAAGTGCATAACAGTTTCTTCAAAATCATAAATTACCATGCAAACTAATTTGTCTGGAACATTGGGGAAGTGACTGAAGCGTTTAATAAAATGCATAATTACGCAAACTCTAACGAGAAAGTAATTAATGTTGTGACAAGTGCTGAAGCCTCTGGCATGTGATTCACCCACTGTTGCAAACTTGTTTTTTTTTTCTTTCTTTCCTAGGTTACACTGTTTTGTACACTGTTTACCGCCCACCCAAAAATCACCAGCATGTACAGAGAAAGAGCAAACTGACTATTTCAGCTGTGATTAAGGAGCTGTTAATAACTAAGATATCGCCAATTAGTGGTCTATAAACTTTTAGAAAGATGCTACTGCTTTCCCTTCAAATCGGGGCCGTGTTCTATGCTAAGTCAGCTTTATTTTGTTGTTGGCCTGAACTGTAACCTCTTTATTTTCTCATCTTTCAGGATTTGTGCACAGAGGCGGCAGCTAAGTGGCTCCGATTTTAAAATTTTTTATGCTTTTTTCCCCCATGATGCTCTGTCTTTTCATTGGCTGATTGCAGGTGGGTGCAGCTCCCCAAAGAGTGAATCAAGGCAGGTCAAGGCAGCCTTCAATCATTGGTTTAGTGGAAAAACCCCCGTTCATGTCTTTCAATCTGCAACTTACAATTTGATATGCTTAAAGTAAGATTACGTACTCAGGATCATGGTATGGTCAAAATCCAATTTAAACACTAATTGTGGTTTAAATAAGATCCTTTATGTGTTCACCTTAATTTGTGTGCATGCACTTTGTAAACTAATTACAAACTTGTGGTATACGTATTAATACATGAAAGGTGTTTTCAAGGGAATCCAAGCAGCATTAACATATCAAAAGTTGCAAGGTTAAGTGAAGAATGTGTATTCCTCGTTTGACTGCTTTGAGAGTATATTAGAGTATTTAGATCCACGACTATACTGGGATTATTTTCAGTGTTTTCTAAAAGAAGAGTCTTCCACTGATCACACTTGAGAAGAAAAACCTATTTAAATATTGTTATGTAAAGTGTGATTAGCAGTTTGAATTGGTTCCAGCCATGGACCCCAATTCTAGTTTTTAACAATCCAGAGCTGTTAATTGTTATTTTGAGAAAACTATGCAAGTTTTATTCTCAATTAGAAACACAAGCCATTTATTACAGAATGACAATATATGTACCTTTAAGCCTTTAATATAGCAGTATTGCTGAGAGAGTTGCTCAAACACAATAATGACCAGTAGACAGATTTATTTCAGCAGAGCAGAGTTTCCACTCTTTTTTTCCTACAGCAAACAGAGATTTTAAAAAGACTTGACATTTATATGCTTCAGAGTCTTTGAAATAAGTTTATCAAAATGAAATCTGGAAGACAGCCTAGTTTGGAGAGTTTGTGCAGGAATCTGGTTGGACTGAGTTTGAACTTTGTAGACATAACAAGTCAGACAAGAGATCTGAGAATCTGAATTAGGTGAACCTTCAGAAAATACTGAAAACGGTAGTCATGACTATACTGATCAACCTAATGGGTTGATCATCACAAAAAAACCAAAAAAAAAACATGACATAAATTATCCAATCATCTATGCCCACTTCTGATAATGTTTTAGGGTTAATTTATGTCAGATTCTACGCCAATCTGATGTTGGATATTGTAATATGTTACTCATGAATGCAGAGGACAACAACAGTCTTGGAAAGTCACTTACAAATTGCAATCAGTTATGAATTTAGATATATATGCAAATATGTGCGTGCTCTGAATAACAGATCTAAACATAATAATTTATTATTCTCCGAGCTCAGACAATTTATGAGACAGAAGGAGGCAATTTCTGTGATAAAAGAGGGTGATTAAATGAGGGGAAAACATACATTTAGAAAAAGAAACATGAGATTTATTGCAGCATCAGCTTCATTAGCTAGTGTAAATTAGGGGGGTTTAGCGATTCACACCAGCTTAGTTATTAGCTAGTTACAATATCTCAAGGATAAGATGATAAGACCAGAGCAATAGTTGTGTCCTAATATCAATTTATTTTTACTTTGAATATTTTGTACAGTCTTGAACTGAAGGAGTGAAATGTAGGCAATTGATTTTAGGCAATCATTTCTCTTGCATTTCTGATTTATAATTGTTACCATACACCCTATGGCAATTGTTACTCTCCACCCTACGGCAATTGTTACTCTCCACCCTATGGTCATGGTTACTCTCCACCATATGGCCATTGGTACTATCCACCCTATGGCCATGGATACTATCCACCCTATGGCCATTGTTACTCCACCCTATGGTCATTGTTACTATCCACCCTATGGTCATGGTTACTCTCCACCCTATGGCCATTGTTACTATCCACCCTATGGCCATTGTTACTCTCCACCCTATGGCCATTGTTACTATCCACCCTATGGTCATGGTTACTCTCCACCCTATGGCCGTAGACAAGTCAGAAATAGACGGCATCTGTGCTTATCATCAATGGCTTTTTGTGGTAAAAACTAAAGTTTCAACAAAGGGTTTTCCACAAAGTATCAAATACATTTAGAGATTAATTTAGTTGGGCAAGATCAAGCTGATGCTCTCCAGGAGTATGGGTTTTATGGATTTTTGGGAAGCATGTAGAGACGATGGATTTTGACTGTTAAATTCTGCACAGATTCTGGCAGTATTTTTCCAATGGTTGCATCATTGGCAGATAGTTGCTTGTAACTTTTTATTTATTTATTTTACATGAAAAAATATAGCCAGAGCCTTATTTAAATAAGGTAGGTATGAGAGAATGGCCCAAAAGCCACTCGGAAAATCTTACCCAGAAACTACAATCCTAATCCCAAAACTGGGGCCAAGTCAAAACTATGCTAACGCGCTGATCACACTTTTATAGCGCTTTCTCTACCTGAGCAGATGCCTCCCAGCCTAACCCTGAAACCGTAGCCATGTGCAATACCTGTGCATCTGAATTATCTGAATTTATAAAACCATCATTAAATCAATTGTGTACTAAGCTTCAACACATTGTCCTTCTGCTGATTGTACAAGGAGGCTTTAATTTCCCAGTGTCTGACATCTTGCTTTTTGCAAAGTGAAAATTAAAATGCATCGCAATGAGCCTTTGAGCAGACTGACACGTAGAGTTTACAATATGTGTAACAAGTACAAGTGTATATGCAAATAAAACAGGCCACATGTGCACCATAGCCATACCAATGTTAAATTGTATTCATGTAATTCAGACCTGTCTGCGGGGTTCGGGGGGAAAACAGTGGCGTCAGCATGCTTTTAATGCATATGAGTCGATTGCAATTGAATGCATGTGGCATGGTAGGGCCGGGCGCTCCATGCTTGGAACTGCACACGATCACTTTACAACGGTGAAAGCACTCTGCTGTGGTCAAACAAAGCACATTTAAATTGATCACCAGCTGGGAGATTGAAATTCAGAGAACATTTCGGCTGCAATTACAAGTGCCGTTGCAGTGGTATGAGAGTAAGTGTTGCTTTGTTATATTACATCTCTATGAAGCACAAATTGCAGGCCAGAGTGAGAAGGAAGCCAAGCAATTGACATCGGTTATCCTTTATCTTTCGTTCCGCTTTTATTAATCAATGTGATGTGTATTCAGAATACAACCCCAGTACCCTTTCACAGTATTTGATATTATAACTTGGCCAAGTCAAGGCAATTAAATGGTGTTAAGACGTTGTTATTAGACAAGATTTGAAACAGCTATAGAACTAGGTTAATTTTTGTGGTTGAGGATTTTGAAAAATGACACGTGCTAGGCTATTATGATAGAAAGTAATCATTTTATTTCCAGAGTCAGGACCTTGGACCCATACGCCAAGTGATTAGACACAATTTAAAAGTTTAAAACTAAACCTTTTTGCATTTGTTTTAGCTTTTGCCCAGAAAGTGTTCATCTTGGGGATGATGACACTTCCAGTTTCTTTGATCAAGTTAAACTCTTTCTTTTTCAATTTAAGTGATGTTATTCAATTGGGGCCTTTTGAGATCCTGTTTATAGTGGTCAGTCAGGTTCATACTGAGCAACTGTCATTCAAAGGGGTCTGAAAGAGACGTGTGGAAGG
>JAOYSI010004698.1:0-14096 GCA_025775065.1 Hiodon alosoides
TGTGTGTGTGTGTGTGTGTGTGTGTGTGTGTGTGTGTGTGTGTGTGTGTGTGTGTGTGTGTGTGTGACTGTGTGTGTATGGGGGCGTATGTGTGTGTTTGACAAGCAGGACATTGCCGACCAACAGAAGGAGGGACGAGGGGTTCTTAATGAGAAACACAGAGGTCAATGCTGGGAATCTCTACGTTGTTCCCCTTGCGCATATGTGCAGGTCCATATGGTGAACGGAAAAGTGATGATTTACTGCTGAGCTTCCGGCCTGCTGGGACGTTTACAGACTCAAAGTAGAGAAATTACATTGGGGGTCAGAGGTCAAAAGAGACCTTTATGAGTGACGGCAGACAGGAGGATAACAGCTAATTTTGCACATTGAAATTGAGACACATTCAGGAAGGTATGTGTGAAAGGGATTTAAAAGCCTGTTTGGAATATTTAAATAACAAAAATAAGTACAATATAAAACAACAATACCCACAGGTAATCAACACATCATCTTGTGTCTTTAAAACACAGGTTCCGGAGCGGAAAAATGGGAGTGTCTTCATTAACAAAACAATAAACATCACCATATGGTGCCAATGTAAATACAACACACATCTGCAAAATCAGTCAGTAAGGGGGCTCTTTCCAAAAACTAGAATTCAAACAGGACTCAGCAGTCATCCAAGCCAGGTCTGGATGGTCTTGATTCACACACTGTGGGTAGAAAATTCAAGCTCTTTGGAAAATAACTAATCGAAGAAAAACCAGACTTTCGTTTGAGACATTTGGTTACATAAAGTAGGGTTACATAATACAAAAAAAGATAAGTGCTAAATGATAATGGGTATGGGGTTATAGATAGAATGGACAGGGTGGTGTTGGTGCCTTAAGGCAGCCTGCCTGCTCTTCGTGAGAAGTTGTTTGTAATGGGGAACCTCGTCCACCAATCACGAGTGGTACGCATGATGTCACATCTAATTTGGCCAAAGCAGACAAAGACAAACTGTGACAGTTTTTTTTTTTAAATGTCTGTAAAAAGACAGACATTTATTTTAAAATACAGTAACATCTTTCAAAATCCTGAGGATGAGAGTAATTTCTCATTGTTAACTATTACATTCTTCTCAAAAACAACTAACAAGAGCTGTAAAATAAAACACATATTTTCCCTTCGCTAGCTTCTCAGTTCCTCTGGCTATTCTTATTCTTTTAAGTGTGGCTATTAGGACACAACTATTAAACTTCATTTGGACAAGAAATCATCAACAGGTGTAGCAGAAAGATTCAGGCACTTACGCAGAACAGCTATGAAGCTCTGATTGTCCAGCAGGACCCACAGTCCAAATCCCATAATGAAGGCTCCGAAAATCTGGGGGAGGGGGAGAAAAGGAGGTGTTTAACAGGAATTTAGCAAGCTGCTACTTGCTACTTGCACCCAAGAGTTGTCCTTGACGCTGCATGAAAAAGTCTCCTCCGTGTACGTGTGATTATGTGTTCATATGCGTGTGTGTGTCAGCATGCATGTGCACAGGTGTTTGTGTCTAACAGTGAGGGGGGATGTTGGTCTGTCTCGATCCATGGGCCTCCCACTGACTTCACTGGCTTTTTTGTTCTCAGCCTCTGCTAACACGTGGGCCCGCTAAAGCCCAGTCTCCACACAGGGAGGGAAGCGTGGCTGATCTGGATTATATCTGGCGCCCCACAGGGCCAGCCCGCTTATAGAGATGAGCTGTCGGCCCCCCACTCATAGCCCCGGCTGTCTGCTGCAGAGACCCGGAGACAGAGACGGGCAGCTGACTTCACTTGTGCCATTGTCCTACCAGTGAGAAACCAGCGGAACTAGGGCTCGGTGCATAGAACTTTTATATTCATATATAGAGACCGGAGCTGTGCACCCGAGTACAGTAGCTCATCCTAATAACTAAACACGCAAAACTACAGTACGGAAGACTAGACGTTTCTAAGTAATAAAAAACTTAGTACAAATCGGTTTTTTGAAGAAGCTCATGGCAAAGAAGCTCATTGAGCTCACAGCTCAATGGTGGCAAATTTAAAGCTGGCACGCACTGTGACGGCACAGTCAGGGTTCTCTGCAATGTACAACGGTATAGTCAGGGTTCTCCGCAATGTACAACGGCAAGTCAGGGTTCTCTATGATGTACAACAGCACAGTCAGGGTTCTCTATGATGTACTACGTCACAGTCAGGGTTCTCAATGATGTACAACGGCACAGTCAGGGTTCTCCACGATGTACAGCGGCACAGTCAGGGTTCTCCGCGATGTACAACGGCACAGTCAGGGATTTCCGCGGTGTACAACGGCACAGTCAGGGTTCTCTATGATGTACAACGGCACAGTCAGGATTCTCTATGATGTACAACGGCACAGTCAGGGTTCTCTGCGATGTACAACGGCACAGTCAGGGTTCTCTGCAATGTGTGCCAAGGGACCATTAGGGACTTTGTGATGGCGCCAAGATGTTTAAACCTCTCAAATGTTCAAATTTCCTCCATAAAAAAACAGAACCTCTGCCAGGTCAGTCAGAAGAATCCAAGGGGTCCCTGTGAACAAGCCACTAAACCACTCTTCTCCAGTGTAATTAAGAGGCTGACTGTGAGCAGGAAGTAGAGATCACAGGAGTTGTTGGATTCGGTACTTCTATTGATTCCAGGAATACATCCTACCACAATCTTAATTGCAAGCCATCTGGTTGTCTGAGACTTCTCAATCATTAAAGAGAATCTGCTTCTAAAGTACTAATTATTTTTCACCAACACCTACAATAGTGGAAGTCGCCTCCCTTCATGCCTTATACCTCTAATTTAACTCATTAGTAATGCATTCACAATATATGACAGAGTGGTCAGAAAGAGGGGGTTTTGTGCTTGAGTAAACCTAATTATTTTTGGGCAGGCCATTATTAGACCTTTTTTATGCAGTCAGACCAGCTGCTACTAGAAATGTAATGCACCGATTCCCAATACTTACCCATCTGAATGTTCTTCTGACGGCTGCTCCCTTATTTGCAAAACTGGATGAATTATTCTACTAAATTACAGAGATTAACCCTAACCCTAATCCTAACCAAATGCAACAGTCCCTCAGTGTTTGACTAAATGTAAAAAGACAGAATATGCAGGAACAGAGTTTCTGGGCAAGTGCTGAAGAGAGATAGCTGATTATCTGGGGTGCATCGACTTACGAAAAAGAGGAGGTTGAACAGGAAGAGGAAGTACTTGATCGCTGTTACGCAGCCTTTACCCATTGTGTCCCGAGCCCTGAGAAGAGAAGAAAGGACCACGGTGAGGAAAAGCAGACAAAACCTCAGTGTGCAAAACGACAGAGCGACAATGGAGCTTTGTGGTCTTTCTGGTCGTGTCCCTGACTGAGGCTGGGAACTGGTGCCATCGCCTGAGTCAGAGGAACACACAACAGAAACAACAGAAACAGTAACAGAGAAAAAGAGGTTTCTGGTGCCTGGGCTCTACGTAATATTGCTTCAGATACAACAGCATATGATTAAAGAGGTGCAACACACACACACACAAGGGGAGGGACCGGGGTGGGAGGAGGCATTGCGTCCCTACACCCAAAAGGGTGTGGAGATCTTCTTGTAACCACGCCTTTTAAAGGAGTGTTTACGATACATTGTAAGACACATATAGTTACATATATTATAAAACCTCTATAGGCTGTAATCACTTAACAGAACTGAGCCTTACATTGACCCAAAATAGCACTAAACAGCAGGCTGGCCATGCCCAAGAGAAATCCCTAATGAGATTAAAGGGACAAGGCAGCAGATCTGCCACCATCCCTTTTAACCTCAAGAAAATGTCCCAGATATAGCACACGCCCCTCGCCTCAACCCAAAATCGGACCATGAAAGAGTGACAAATAAATGTTAGCAAAGGCTCTTCAGGAAGTGACAGCATATTAGTATTTTAAAATTTTTTAGCGATTATTCTTCACTTATTTAAGGAAGTAGCCTAAGGTACTTATCAAGGTCTGCCAAAATTATTGGAGGCAGAGTTCATTACACCCACAGCAATAGCACATACAATGACTGCATTGTTTTTTTAAAGTGGGGCAGTAATGCTGTAGTTGACTAGCTACTGAGGCTGGGACCAAATCAAAACTTTGACAACCTGCTAATCGCATTTAATAAAATCGTATTTAATAGCGTTATTTTTTTGTAAATATCTTATCTCTTCTGTTTAGCTGTTAAATACAGGTATGTAATGTGCGATTATTAGCTTGTCAAACTTTTGATTTGGTCCAAAAATTCAAGGAAAGTGTATTTTTTCATTCTTAAATTTTAAATACATTTTTAAAGTTACTTTAACATATTCATGACAACAGATTACTATTTTTAAATAAATCTTGCTGATCTCAGCAGACTGTCAGGAAATCTGAAACAGTGGCATCAATGGTTTATAGAGAAATAGCTTTTTAGCTTTTTTAAGCTATTTTAAGATTTAAAAAAAAAATAATTAAAGAAATTGAAACAAAAATGTGTTGAAATTCTGCACATGGGTAAATATGATCACCTCCACACTTAGCTTTAGTATCCTTTCACAGTGTCTGTGTGGTGTACTGTGTGCATTGCATCTTTCAAATGAAACGTATGCATTGTATTTTTACTCCTGATAGATAGTCAGTAATCCTTTGAGTATAGAGCCCACATTTTTCATGAAACATCAAAAATGTAACAACTTTGTTGCCTTTGCATGCCTACATAAATACCAATCTAATAAAACCTGTCTCAAAATAATAATACATTTCACATTAGAGATCGAATAGTATCCACTGTTTTCTCAGTAAACTTATCTATATACATGTTTGTAATAGATATTTTCCTAATTTTACCAGACAGAGTTTTTCTTTGACCGCAAACCGAACTGATTACTGAGTTTTGATACCCTGATCGCTTTTACACTGGATCACATCTTATGTGCATTCACGGTCTGTCAGAAACATTGTTGCACTTGAAATGAGACATCAGTATTCTTCTCATTATAGTAAGAGATGCAGATGGCGGGCCAGTTATCACTGTAACCTATGTCCAAACAGAGCACTTGTACTGTACCTAAACTATATATTCGTTATCATATATCCACAGTTTTATAACAAATTAGAATTTGTACTTCCTACTCCCGGTTCACATCGTCCTGCAGACTGATACATCCCCTTCAGTGTGCCAGACATAGTTCTGTTTTACTTTTTAAATCCATGGTGAGTCAAGTCAGGTAACTCCTAACTGTTAGGCCCCACTCGAAAAAAGTTTACAAAGCTCATACGGCATTTTGAACCAGAATGATCAGCTTCAAAACCAGGACTGAGTCCGAACAGCAGCTGCAGCTGGCCAACTCAGAAAAACATTTCCAGAACAAGTGACTGCTCGGCCAACCCTACATTAACCTCACGTCATGTTTTCTTCCCCACACAACCACTGCTTATTTTCAGGGATAAAATTATCCCAAAAGAAGCCCAGAGTTTCAGATGACAGATTTTTTCTCTCTCCCAAGCGTTGAATGTGTATCACTGCCCCGATTTGCCTCAAAACGTTCAAGTTCTTATAAAACAAAAACAGACTATCTGTTTCTGGTTTCTTTCTCTGGCTCTCAGAAAACCAGGTAAAGAAGCCAACGGCAGATATTAAAAGATCTGGAGGGCTCTTAAACCCCTAAAAAAGGAGGAGGGACTGCATCCCTGGGTAGGATTAGTGACTGGGTAGGGTGAGTCTCTCAAGACTAGCAACCCCCCTCCTCACACCTTATTTGTGACTGTGAGGGGTGCTACCGTACGGAGACAATTTCAAGGCTAGGGACTCTCCCTTACATTCTACATTTTTTCAGTCATTTAGTAGGCTCTTATTCAGAGCGACTTACAAAAGTGCCAAAGAACCCTTCTCTTCTGCTACTTAGTCCTGCTCCCTTGCCTCTTGCTGTTCTTTCCTTGTTCTGTCATGTTCAAGACTTGTGTTTTGCTTTTTACTCTATAAGACAAACACAAGCCCCAGTACAGACAGCTGAGAAAGCAAAAAAGCATGTAAGCTATGAAGGAGCCTTGAGAGTAGATGTGGCTATGATGCTGTCAAGGCCTTTGTAGTTGTCAAATGTAATTGTCAAAAGCTTTCTTCTCTGAACTCTTCTCTGTTTGTGCTGGGGGGGCACAAGCTAAGTAGTGGGAGGCGGAAACCATTCCCTGGCACAGCAGTGTGTTTACACCTGTCCCACACAGATAAAGAATACATGCACTCTGTAACCCATTGGTATTGCCGACAGCATGAGTTTAATACAGGAAACCGATTAGCAGTTCCGACTTGTTTTGAGACCTCTCGCTCTCAAATCCGCTTTCCTGGCCCACAATTCCACATCCACAACGTTATCAAGTCTGGCTTGCGATTCTTTGTAGACAGGGCCTCCGCTCCATATTTCTGGAGACCATTGTCCTGACCCCCCTTCCTACCAATCAAAAACCTTGGTGAGATTATGGACCACACGGTTTGCATCTCCAGCCAGTCTCTGCTCTGCTCTACTCTACCCTGCAGCCATTGGTTCTTCCCAGCTAACATCTGAAGGATCCGCCGTACTGTGCCCAGCTAGTTGCCCAGGCCCTGTTGATCTCCCAGCCGGGCTACCTCAACTCTCTGACGACAGGCTGAGCGGTAGAGCTATCCAACCACAGCAGTTAATCCTGAAGGCTGCAGTGCTGCAGATCTCCTCTCTGCCATTCTACTCTAAGGCCTTACAACTCCTGTCTTCCCTCCACTGGCCCCTAATTGCAACCCACATATGCCTCAAGACTGGAATATCATGCTCCCTACCGCACAGCTCCAAACAATTTTCAGCCACTGATCTCCACCTACAAACTTGTCTGTGACCTGCAATCCCCCAAAGGCAGCCGGCAGACTGCTCCCCCACCTTTGAGGATTAGAATCGAGGACCTGGTTATTTTTAGCCCCCCAATAGTCGAATGGGCTACTTGATTTTATATGGTCTGCCACCTTGCTCACCATTTTTCACTAGTTAAATAATGCTAATACTACAACTGGACCATTAACTTTTATCCTCTGAACAAGCTATTCAACGAGGTCCAGAGAGCATAAGAGGGCAAGTCTTCAGACAGTAAACAGTCCCTGCCCCAACACTTCTATTTCAGCTTCTATATCCACCTAAGCCAAGGTACTTCAGTCTATTCAGTCTCTTCAACTGGAATACAATAGTTTAATAGGAGAATTTACATTTAAACATGCCAAAGGAGAATTCCATCCAACCCAGGAAACAGTCAATTTCACTCTTTATGCTGAATTTTTGAAATATGTATCAGTAGGAATTAAAACTTCTGAGACCACACAGCGTAAAAGTGCTTTAAAACTAAACAAAAGAGGGGAATACTTTCAAATAAAACCTTATCGAAACATTGAACTGCAACCTTTTTTTTTTAAATACAAACATGAACTTCCAGTTTAACTAATAAAACATGTATGTAATAAAATGTTCAAATGCAACATTTGGAATCAATTTTATAAAAGAGACAGGCATTCCACCCAGTGCTGTGTGGTTGGTGGTGTGACTCCAAATAGACATGCCTGTAGCTCACAGTGAGGGGCACTCACTAGAGGTAATACACCAGAAGAACAAGTAGGACACGGTGGAGGGACGGACATGGAATTTCCCAATTTAACGCCAAGAGCTATTAAATGGTTAATGTATCCTGGATATAAAGTTAAACAAGCGGAAACCTAATGTGCCAGCTACCTATCGATTAATTCTATCTGATTAGAAAGATACATCAAAAACACAGCCCTGAGTTAAACAAAACTCATCTACGTTACAATTATTTTATAATTAAACATAATATATCTTCATATATCTACGTTACAAACATAATATATCTTCATATAAGTATTTATAAGGGAGCTTAACTCTAAAGCAGATAATATGTACCCTACCTCCAAAGCAATCCTCCAAAGAGTGTAATGTTTAAATATAGAGTTACTCAGAAGACATTACATTGAATGGCCATGAAACCACATGGAACATTAAATGTCTTTCATAACCATCACATTTGAAAACCATAAAGGTAAAAGGCAGTCTCTGTACAAACTCAACACTAAATGCATTTTGAAGTTATAAAAAAAATGGGCAAACCCTGCTAATTGTTGACGCCTGCAGACCTATTAAAAATTAATGATGGCGCTGGGATGTTCCCTTCTGAAACCAAATTTCTATGGACATGGCAAAAACAAAGCAAGAGGCTGTCCACCAACTTCACCACAAAGGACAGCCATCTGGTGGGTTATACACTTTCTCAGTGATAACAAGTATGCTGTTAACAAGAAACACCATAACACCGGAAATAAGGAGAAGACACACTACGCAGGAGACAAGATAGGAGAGGTGCTATTAAAATATAGTATTAATGAGGCATGTCCTGCCTTCAATGTGCCAGAGTGTCTCTCAGATAGGAGGCACAGTTTGATACCCTTTGTCTGGATATGCTCCGATTCCTTAAACTACAGATGGATTATGTTTTTAGCTATGTTTAGCTCTGGCGGGGTGGATCAGCAATTATTATAGATTCCCTAACCTGGGGTCATGTGATTCTTCCATGAGTAGAAAGTACACCTGGGTGTTTACTAAGCCATTGAGAACAGTATAGCACCAGTGCATCTATAATTCTGGCTGTAAAATCCAGTTTGACCAGTTCAAGCTAGTGACCAGCTCGAAATATATTTTGGAACATGGTGGTAACTTGTAATGGGCTGATCAGCTAAAATCAGATCATCACCAACTTGACTAAGCTGGTCAGCCAGCTCATGACCAGCTTGACCAGCTGTAAATCCAAGATGGTCTAAGTTGGATTTTCCAGCAAGGAACTCCATCCTGCGACCCTCTGAGGTCAAGTTTCAAACAACTAATCATAACGCCGATTACAACGACTGTCTTATTTCCGCAAGAATAACTTTGTACGCTGTTAGAACTACACAAAATATTCCACAGGACATCGTTAAAGACAGAAATGTGAAGCAACATTTTGTTTAAATCAGACGACACAAGGGATAGTAATCAAAAGAATATAAATCACCGGTATCATAATTGATTAAACTATAGTGCGGAAATTATTTAGTGACAGCGACAAAAAGTGAATCCTGTCTCCAGGCTATATCAAGCAACATGTCTTCGTCTGTGAGATATTAACTTCCAAAACATTAGTTACACGAGTCAATCATCCAGTCAAAACGCCGAAGACTAAAGAAGACCCAGTATACGAACGTCTGCTTTCTATTATACTTGTGGGTTAGAGAGACTGCAAGCATCTCAATTCGATCCAAGCAAATGCCACATCAGCTAACTTATTCTTCATTTCACATACACGAGGAAGTGTACTTAGCTTGCTTAAAAAAAGGCTACGAATTCAGGGAACTTTTTTACTTTCCGAAATGAATCTACTTGCACAACCAAATGTCAATTACATTTGCAGTAATGCCAAGCCTCTCAGATTTAGCAGTTAACATGTAGTTAGCTATATAAAAAATAACAACAAAATGAGCCGACTACAAGCAGCCCCTGCTATGTCCCTGCGTTAATTCCATTCGGAACAATAATCAAGTTTGTAAAACGATTTTAGAATGCGGAAAATATTTAAATGTTTTGCAAACATGTAATTAAAATAGAAAATACTTACTTTATTTTTCGAGGTATGGGATAAGAAATGAACAGAGCAGATGAAAGAAGAACTTTCTGTGATGCTGCAAGGCGCGCTACAAGGACAGTGAGGCGCCTACATCGGTACAGTCCTTGGTAAAGGAATATTAGGCAGTCAAGCCCCCACCTTGTGGAAGATATGGGAATTTTCCTAACCCTTTCGCATTCGAACCATAGCCGCATACAGATATATATGCTATATTATAGACCAAAACGAACTCTGACAACCGGCCATTCGCATTTAATAAGCATGTATTCAATAGCGTTGTCTACTTTTGGTTTAACGGTCGTTTTGTACTGTATGTGTTGGAATGTTTTTCATTATTGTCTGATTATTTTAAAGCATTAAAGAAATATTCAGTACAAAAACAGTTACAGAAGTTCGGTGTTATCAGCCGTATATTTGTCGGCCGTACTGGAAGCTTATGAATGTCTTTAAAATGCCTTACAATTATTATTAAGTCCTAATAACTTCCGAATAAAACCTAAACGGGTTTCCCTATTTATAAGATAATCAAACAGTTCATGATCATTCATATTTAATTGAATTACATTCTGTAAAGTAAGCACAAAGTGGCCAAGATGAAGACCTTCAAATTACGTACGAATAGAATGAGAAGAAGCAAGGTCAGGACGCAAAACCTTTATTTCCATTCGATATTACAAAGTGTCACATTTGCATTTTAAGCAGCGGAAGGTCAAATTATTCAGAATACAACACACGCATTAACAGTGACTCGAATGATTGTACTTGAACGATTCTATTCAAAACAAGTAAAAACATAGACCTAAAAATAACGTTCTTAAGAGACAAATTGTATGAGGAACAATATTCAGGTTATATTAAATGACAACATTAAAGAAGTAAATTATTTGTTCCTCTCATACTCCTACTCGCTTTAAGCCAACACAAGCCAAAGGCATGACGTGGCACAACGAGCTATATCCACAAAGCGATTGTAGAACAAAACTGGATAACGACGTAAAAAAGGAAATCACACAGAAAAAAAAACTAATCAGTCCGGTTCCATATAATCGCTTTGTTGCTATGGCTCTCTGTCTGTTCTGCCACAAAAAACTAAGGTGGTATGGGGCGTTAAACATTCAAAGATAACCGTAGTCCGATTTTAAATACTTTACTGTCATCGATCTCAATAAATACTAGAGATCCATGACAGTTTACTTAATAAATGGCATCAATTCAACACCATTGACAATGGATTGCATAAGCAGGGTTCCAATTAAATTTATCGAGTATGTACCTATGTATAATGTGTTGAGATGTGTGAGATGTTTAGGTATTGGTCTGTCCACATTCCTACTTGATTAAAGAACAATATGCATGGCTCTGTTTAGAACGTTCTGCACGCAGAGCACCAGCAGGCAGGGTGAAGACATCAAAGTGAGACGGCTGGGAGTCAACCCTGCCCTGACTCTTCTGCTCCTCCCATGCTTTCCCAGGCAGACAACCCCAAACAGATGGGAGTACCGGAGGGTCAGCTTCCCTCCAAAAACAGGTGGGATGGTAGGACACCTCAAGGGGACGTTCAGGCCAATAAATGTTTTTCTTACCTTTAAGGGAGGTTAAAAATTCAGAATTTCTGCAGCTGAGGAACCCTTTTTGGCATCACGTTTTGTCTTCATAAGTGATGGGTAACCATAAGTCTACTATCAAATAAAGTGACCAGACTAACATTAATCAAAGCATTACTTCACTGTCACAAATGGTAAAAGAGCAAAAAAGACAGAGAGACAGACAGGAGGAAGGTAATTATTATGTAACTGATACCAATGTCAATCAATTTTCCCATTTAAACGTAAGACTTGTGGCTTGGTTGCAGCTCAGTCTGGCTTTTATATGTGTATCCCCAAACAACTCTGCTTTAAAGACAGATTTAGAACCGCAGGGAAATAACTATCCATGCATACATATACGCCACAAGAAAGACAATCACTTGGGACGAAAATTTTAAATTTATTTTACAGATAAGTTTTTCATTGTGAGCTTCAAAAAAGTTTGTCTTTACTTCTTAAAGAAACGATACAGAACTCTTGAGTGCATACACATTTAAAAACAATCAAGAAACATTTTATAATTAAAGCAGTTATACTAACCGATTAGTCAAGAAGCAGTTTAAGTGCTGTGTCACTTGCTTAGCCCTTGGCTAACACAACATTCTCACAGCGTTGTTCTAACCCTGTAGTAATATTGACCAAGTAACAATAATAACAACAACCACAACAACAACAACAACAACAACAACAAGCTGAATGGGCTGGTGAAATATATTACCATATTTCAAATCGGCTTCTAACACAAAGTCTCCCGGTGGAACACTGCAAACTGCAAGAATCATCAGCTTATAGGACAGTACATAAAAAGCACTCACTGGACCTTTGTTTCCAGAAGTTTTGTCAGCATCTCTTCGGTTTTAAGGATATGCATTTTAAATGTTCTGCGACATTAATAATGGTGTGGTACAGAGACTTAAACGGACCAATCAATGTGCTACACCTACAGCCTACCAATTAAGTGTTCCTCAGACTCAAACTATACCAATATTGTGTTAAGGTGAACACTTATTTAGTTTGTTCCGCTAAATCTACAGTTCTAAAATTGCTCAAGGATGTCCTCTGGCATATGAACAATTCCTTCCCTTAAAGTGACTTGGCAAAACTCTACATGCTAGGCCCTACTATGGATTGTTCTAGTCCACATTTTAAGCGAATGTGATGCAGGTAGCTTGTATACAAGTTAGTTACGAAAGCAGTTAGTCTCTTAAAAATGTGGAATGTCAGTAGAAAAGGGTCTCTGCGGAGATGAATATACATCAAATACCTAGGAAAATTGCAAAAGTAAAAAAATAAATGTACAGCAAGCTAGCCAGCGATAGCAGTCAAAGACCCCCGATCAAACTGTGTCGATGCCTGAAGTGTTTTTACTGAGTAACTATAGTCACATATGGCCAACTACAGGTGACATATACAAGGCAATAAAAAAAGTATGGACAAAATAAGGAGAGCTTTTGATTCAGCATGCACTTTTCACACAATCTATCCAAGCCACTAAATCAACTCCCAGCCGTACACAGTACATGTGAAAGGCAAAGGAGCAAGGTCAGAGGTCAAAGGTCAAACTGATATTTGCCCAGTACTGGTGTCACGGAGAAAACATCCATGCATGGTGCATGAGTGGGCCTAACAGGAAAGTTCACACGTTGAAAACAGCTTGGTTTTACTTGGTCCTTAGGGGGGTATCTTTATGCAGGGGTAGGTTGAGCCCTGGTATCAAACCCATTACTTCACAATTTAGCAGTCGGGCTAGCACAGGTCAGGACAACCCACATTACATCCTTTGCCAGTTTGGCTGCATACTGAAGCAATTCCAGCTGAGCAGTTCTATCAAGGATGCAAAAGCAGGGCTTCCCCGAGGATCCCACCGGCCTTCTAGAACCATAACCAGCCCTCTCAAAAAACAGTCAACCCCTAATCCCTCCTCCGACATCTGCATAGCGCCTCAGATCTTCTTGGGCCGACGTCCCAAGTGGAAGTAGTAATAGAGAGTGACACTGAGGAAGAGCATCTGACCGAGGAGGAGTAGGAGGAAGGTGCCGTTGGGCACTGGGTCGATCTCAAACAGGGTGATGGCTGTGACTGGAAAGACACAAAGGGGATATAAGGTCTGAAAAGAAACCGCATAAAGTTGCAGATGCAGTGTAAACAGCTTAATGAGAGGATCTTTCTTGTCCTGACAATTATTGACAAATGTAAAACAACAAGTTATACTATACTTGCCAGGTCCATTACAGGACAAGGAGAATTCCAGGTATTAAACACACCAAATCGAATTAACTGAGGCAATGCCCTTTCCTTGCATTTCAAAGCAGCCTAATTATTCCAAGAGATACCAACACTCAGAGCTGTAGTAAGAAGTGATAGCCTTTAGAGGGCAATAAAACCCCAGGCACCGAATCCAGTTAAAATCCAGTCAAATCAGCACGTAAATGGAAGAAAGGAAAAAAAAACAGCCTACCATTTCAATAAGTATTATTAATGGGAAGGAGCATAAGCTGAGATTTACTCCCTCTCCCCAAATGCTGCCACACTCTCCTGGTTTTACCTAAAAACTGCACTCCAAAGTAGCAGGCCTCCATCAGCAGTGTCCACTGAATGATGACCTTCTCTGCAGTGTGCAAACCATTCCACATGATTAGGGAGATACCTGTGGAGCAGATGAAATATCTGGGTCAGATAGGGGGCTGAGCGTTCAACTTGAGTTAATTACATGGTTTCGCGTCTGTGCCACGCGTCCGTCTCGAATACATGCACGGGAGAGGTCCGGGCACGCCCATCAGCACCGGCTGAGGATCAGGCTAATTACAAACAGTATTTAACGACCTG
>JAOYSI010004699.1:4391-19110 GCA_025775065.1 Hiodon alosoides
CAGAAAGCGACTGTTGGTCGAGACAGACCGCCGTAGCTTCTCAAAGTCACTTTTTCACCTGGTTCAGTGTCACACAGAAAGCGACTGTTGGTCGAGACAGACCGCCGTAGCTTCTCAAAGTCACTTTTTCACCTGGTTCAAGTCTCAGGCTTTGCTGTCAGCAGGCTCCCGCTCTGCCGCTGATGAAAATGTAATCTCTGTGCAGGGAGGATTTCGCTGTCGTACCATGGGGACAACCCTCAGCAGTGTCCGTTTTGGCATCCATCAGTTTACAGGGAGAGAATTTGTCTGGGTTGCCATATCAAGAAGCACATGATGATTGTGTTTACGTTAAAAAACTTTTTTCTTTTTTTTAAAAAGTAAAAACACAGTACTAACCTTTTACTTTTACACCTCGTCACACATCTGAACCATGCGCAAACAACATGCTGTGGGATGTCACTTTTCCATCATGTCTGCCGAAGCCCTTTAATTTCAAAATTCAATCTAGTTTTTCATTGCGACGCATTATTCACTGTTGTTTTTGACAAGCTATGCTAAATGTGCAATGACCAAATTTAACAACTCATGTATGAAATGTGCAATTTTACAGTAGTGTGATCCACACCCAGTATACTTTATCCAAAGGAATACCGCCCAGCCCCATTTTGAAGGCTTTAGAACTATGAAACACGCCTGGCCTTGTCGCCTACTCTCTCCAATCTAGTCGCCTTTTTCTACCGATGGCCTCAAAAGGCTGTGATACGGAATCAGATAGATCTCCATCCCAGTGCGGCAGAAAAGTCTAAACCATCAGCAAGGTCTCCCTAACCACAGATACTAAACAGAAAAGTCTAAACCATCAGCAAGGTCTCCCAAACCACAGATACTAAACAGAAAAGTCTAAACCATCTGCAAGGTCTCCCAAACCACAGATACTAAACAGAAAAGTCTAAGCCATCTGCAAGGTCTCCCAAACCACAGATACTAAACAGAAAAGTCTAAGCCATCTGCAAAGTCTCCCAAACCACAGATATTAAACAGAAAAGTCTAAACCATCTGCAAAGTCTCCCAAACCACAGATATTAAACAGAAAAGTCTAAGCCATCAGCAAGGTCTCCCAAACCACAGACATTAAACAGAAAAGTCTAAGCCATCTGCAAGGTCTCCCAAACCACAGATATTAAACAAATAAGCTTGCTTTTCTATGTTTTCATTCCCTTTGTTCTGAACTCACTTCTGAAGTCACTTCAATTGTATTTCTTTGTATTACCGTACCAAAGGATTACAATGGTTTACATAACAATGATTAGGACAGCTTTAATTAGATTCCCCCCAAAGTATTTAACCACACAATTAATGCTTACACCCTCCTGCTGTTTGCGCTTCATTCCTATGCTACCAGACCTTCAGTACTTTTCCAGTGTCTTTCAAACTATGTTAAGTTAATGTTGCTGGCCTCAGAACAGACCTTTAACATAACATACTGTACATGCGATCAGTGAACCAAACCGGATCTTATGGACAAGCAGAGAAACGGAAAGTCCTTTAGTGCGTCTTCAGTGCCGAATACCTGTCAGAAGCCCCTGTCTTGTCTGATCCACGTCTGAATTCCCTTACAGAAGCAAGACCTGATCTCAAGCCAAAGGCAACCAAAAGTATGTGTGCTTTTCCTTCTCAAACCCTTTGTTGTGGTTGTTTTTTTTTAATCTCAAAAGGGTGAGGCTACCTCAGAAAGTGAGGCAACCACATGCAATCCTCAGACAAAGAAATGTGACCAAAACATTTTTTTAGTTAAAAATTGACATTTTGGAAGAACTTTCATGTATTCAACAGACTAATGTGTGGATTTGTTTCACAACATCTAGAAGAAGAACCCGAGGGAAAGCTATCAAAAGGCTCAAAGGACGCGAAGAGAAGAAGCCCGGATGAACCACCAAAAGAGAAAGCAGTTCCTGATGAGAAAAGAGCAGGTAGGGATACTTTTCTAAAGAGAAGTTGAATTAATTGTCTGAAAAAAAAAGACAGCAGATACCATATATACACTGACATTCAGTACATAAACACACCCACACAGCCCTCACATTTCTCCCTCTCTTCTCTCCCTCTCTCTCTCTCACTATATATATATATATATATATATATATATATATATATATAAATTCAAGCTACAACAGTTTATTTTGTTTGTATTATTCACTGACTTATTCAGTGAATGTCAGAGCATTATTGTTTTTTTAAATGAGTTTTTACGATTATAATCAAAATCAAAAAGCATACTTTAAAAAGCTTTAAAAGCTCAGGCTTTTCTTTGAAGCAAAAAATGCTGCAAGTGCAAAAGGAAATGAAAGAAACAGATGTACAAAAACGTATTCTCGACTTGAGAATTAAATAATAACACTTTTCTGAAACAGCACGCTCGCGTCACAGTAGATTAAAACAAGATTTGAAAAGGGGATGAAGATTTACATAAATAAAAAACATTTCTGTCTCCTTTAAAAACGACTCTCCCTTCTCACAACAAACACAAGGCCTAAAGGCATTTACAAAGGACAAATATGTTCCAGTTATGTCCAGCGCGGACAATGGGTTCCCATCTGAGCCCGTCAAATGCCATTTAGGGTGGGTTCTGTCTTCTCCCCAAAAGGTTACCATTTAATCAAAAGTTGTCACATTCATTTTGACAAATTCATGCAATACAAATTTCAAATAACGCTGTCATATTTGTGTCCTGTGACTTATAGCCAGTAGTTTTTATTTTATTTTATTCGATTGAAATGAATTCCTGAAACAATCTGTTTATTCCGTTTATCAATGCATAATGAAAACCCTTTTCAAAGTATCAGTGTATTATTGCACAGTAAAAAAAGCATTATAATGCTGTTTTGTGTTGGTTAACATACAATACAATAGTTGTGGGATTTAGCTTAATTGAGTACACTTTGAAATGAGTGGATCAGTATCAATTCAAATCAAATACTATACTCAATTGTTATGCAGTAAAATTGATTGGTGACAATATGGAAAAAATATCCTGTTTGTTTGAGTAGTTTTTTTTTGGATTCCTGTGTCCTGTTTATCGGCTAAATTATCATGACTGCAATTAATTGATGCATTAATGTTAATTTAGTGATCGTTCCATTTTCAGATCCAGAAACCCAAAAAACACTATATAAAATAAGTACAATCTATGAAAGTTTTAATAACATTTTAATAACCATTTATCATTTGATAGCAGTTTTTGAGTTTTCACAGTTTATGAAACTATCATATAAGGTTAAGGTCAAATTGTGATCCAAGAATTTTTGACTATTCTTGACCAAAAAAATTTGCCAGTGTTAACATAAGATTTCTGTTAATAATTAAACTGAATGAATAGATTGGTAGATTACTGAATATCTATGGTTCGGATAAAAATATAAACTGCTCGGTCTGACACGCCTCATTATGTACTGGGCGATTCTGAAGATTCTAATTCATATTGTCTCAATTTAACTTCAATGAGACATTTGGCTTCCAATGGAAAACTGCACATTAAGTCATTACTGAACTGTTAAGGAATTTCAACCAATTCTGGCCCAAAAGGCCTACAGAAGCATATCAAACAGTTTCTGAAGTACGTTAAAAGTCTCACAGCACAGTGATGAGGGTCCCTAAAAAATGTTTTACTACTTTTGACTGATTTAAGTATGGTATATTTAAAAACAGATAGATACAGATGTTCATTGCATGGACAAATATAATTGAGAATATGCAATGTTACTGATTTGGGTCTTACGAAGTATTTGCCCTGTGTCCAGACAAACGCGCTAAGGCGAAGGAAACGAAAGGTACAAGGGGAATGCTGGTTCTTCTGTGTGTGTTTTTTTGTAGATGCTGTTCGCACAATAGGCCTTGTAGCAAGTGATAATGTAATAACCTTGTCGTAATGTAATCATTTTCTCATTCGTAATGTTAGATAAGCGGATGATGCAAGAACTAGCTGGATAATGTAATAACTTCTTCCGGATAGCGTGCTCATTATTTATAACTTTTATTTGGACACCGCCACATCATCATCTTGCCAAACCTGGAATTTAGTTTTTTACTGACATGTCGTGGTCTGGCGCTGATATTTTTCACAGGCTTAACGTTTTACTGATGCGAAAAGCAGTCTTGAAGCGTCAGATAACAAATGTGTAAAATGATTGGTTTAGACGCAAACTGGAAGCAATACGTATATGCTTCATGTGTCATTAGTAGATAGGGAGCGCCACACAATATTGCAATTTCAATGTGAACTCCTGGACGTTAAATGTGTCTGGCACTTGGCCCCACTGTCGTTCAGTCTTTCTGGGCCCTGCCTGGGTGTGACCAGATGGGCCATAGCCACATCTGTCTTTCAATCTTACATCATGACAGACACATGACTATCACTCAAAACTGCTTGTTTGTTTGTTTTGTAGTTTTTTTCAGCCAAAGACATTAAAAGAATTAAAATCTCCACACAGGATATTTTTCTTTGGCTCGGAAAAATTCCATTTAAAATATGAGAGTTCGAGCATAAATAAAAAATAAACAAAAAGTTATCAATAATAAAACTTAGATACGTTTTGTATCTATGAAACACAAACAATGAAGGTCAGGCATTTAGTTAGTTATTACACCATCCTTTAAAGCAATTACATTTTCATATTTAAAAAAAAAAAAAAAAAAGTTGTTACTCACCTGATAACGTAATAACTACG
Source organism: Hiodon alosoides (assembly GCA_025775065.1). Taxonomy (NCBI): domain Eukaryota; kingdom Metazoa; phylum Chordata; class Actinopteri; order Hiodontiformes; family Hiodontidae; genus Hiodon; species Hiodon alosoides. Next base: position 9,098 of record JAOYSI010004699.1, read on the forward strand.
GGAAAATGTAATGGGTTATGACATTATCTGGGAAAAGTTATTACGTTTTCTGTTGGACAAGTTTATAACATTATCTGGTTTAATTACATTTTAAATGAAAAAGTTATCACATTATCACAAGTTATTACATTCTCCAGTGTTATTACTTTAGCTGTTGTTACAGGCCCGCCTGCATGCTGAAACACTCTATCAGTGTGAGATGCTCCGCACTAAAGCATTAGAACGGTCTTGCCTAGAATTTGTTGGAAGGTGCTAGTTTGTCTGGGGGTTTTTTGTCTTCAAACAAGAACTAATAGACTCATAAAAGGTGGGTTTGATTAATTGCCCTCATTACATTAAACCGTTGGCTTTGCATGCAGACAGAGCTGTCTGTAGATATGGTAAACCATTTATTGTTCTCACATTAAATGTGTAACCAAATGGATTCCAGTCCATTAATATGGGGTTATACACTGGTGACACAGAGGAGGGGTGGGCGGGCCAATGGGAGGAGCTCTAACAATCTTCCATAAGAGGTGCATTGTTGATAACTAATGCAGAGATTAACTGGGATTTACTGTAATAATCAGAGCAAAGAACCACGCAGGGCCAACAAGAGGAGGCACAATGAATCCCTGACCTTGAAATTACTAAACTGAGATTAATGAGATGGCTGGCACTTCAATGCGCACTTCTACCTTTTGGGAAAAGTACTGCCCGGTGTAAGTAATGGCCACGTCTGGCCGATGCCGGATGAAAAGCCGTAACGCTAAGAGAAATATAGTCCAGTGATCAAAGCAATCCGGCAGTAATGAGTAAAAGCGGGGATTTTTTCATTGTTGTGTATTAGGATGTCATGTGTGTGCTGCTGGTAAGAAGAAAAGGCGTGAAGAACTGACAGCTGACAAGATCTAATAAAGTTTTAGGATTCGCTCTCTGTTCACATGTGACTTCCCAACCTCACTGATGGCAATCTTTGATAGGCTTCTATCTTAGGCTGAATGGAAGTGGACAGGAATTCAGGATTTGAGTCGATCTGATTTTGCTTCTTTTAGAACACATTGCTTATACCCATTTCTGTTTTTCCAGTCGAGAAGCAACCTGCAGATAAGCTAAAAGAAACAAAATGTAAGTATTCAGGATATGTTTGATATTTTTACTATACATACATATATTTTCTCTTTTCTTCCGTTAACTATTCACATGCTGATGAAGGACAAATAATACAGTAATAAAGGCTTAGGCTGGTTACTAATGAGTGTTGGGTGAAATATTCAAGACTGGTCTGATTATCAGGCCTGTAACTAAAAGGTTGCCCATGCAAGATCTCTAAGCAATCACACTTTAATCTGAATTTCTTCAGCCAATGTCCAGCTGAATACGTAGATCGAGAGAAAAGATCTGAGCTAGGCAAGTCACTCTGGATATGAGCATCTGCTAGGCAACTGAATAATAAGAGGTTCGTACCTGCCAGGTGTGGGAAGTGTTTTTCATTTATTATTAATCAATATCTATCTGAGATGTTGGCATTTAAACAAGGCAAGATGATTATCATTCAAAATCAAAGAAATCCCTCATTCAATCAAGCAACTTCAGAAAACTTACGTCTGATTAAAGTGCCACCTTTTTGCCATGCTTAGTGCACCCGGAGAAGATAATGAAAAATGTGTTCTGCTTGAATTAGCCAATGATAAGAGGAATAAACGCCACGGTGATTGGATTGAATCATGGTTTAAGTCTGTGATGTTTCCCCCCATCTAATTTTTATTTTTTTAAATGGCTGACTCCTCGGACGCTCCACCTAGTGGACAAGTCATGAGAACACCTACCCCTTTTTGTATTGTATTGTAATACAAAACATATTTGGTCAAACATTGGGTCAACATCGACCGACTCTCTTCTGAGAGCAATAGTACAACATTTCTAGTTACCCTTATTGACCACATGTCACTCAGATATCTCAGTTTTTTGTCCAGTGGCAGTGTCTAGATCATTCTAGGGATCTTTCTCTGTTAGATCAAATACAGAGATACTATTCTTGGTAAAATAAAAATAATTTGATACATTATTAATCAATTAAATTATTGCTAATGCCAAGCTGGGGGCTCAATTACGTAACTGCAAAAGTTGGAGCAAAATCCTTTACCCTTCTCCATCTCCACTCTATTTTATATTTTAGATAATGCAAGCGAGGCAATGTAAACAACACTGCCCCCTCGTGGAAGACATTTTTCATGGTTTACATAATTTAGAACAATATTTGTAATTGTTTTTTTGCCCATCACAGAGATTTTGAAATCCACAAAAAGGCTTTTGACAAAAGCTCAAAATTAATGCATTTCATATTACCTAAAGAGCAAATATTTCAGATTGATTTTTCTCCTTCTTCATGTCTCAATTAATATATTTATGCATAATTTAAAAGATCTGTAAATTGAACTGTCAGACCAAAACCTTTAGAGCCACTAGAGGAAATGAAAGAGGAGGAAGTCTTTAATTCTTAAAACTGTGTCACATTAATTGAATGAACGAACTGGATTAAGTTTAAAACTTCAATGAATTCTTCACTCCCAGGTAGAAATCTGAATTAGTCTCTAATAATATCACCCAACATAAGCAATACAGCTTGATACACGTATATCCTGTTTATACATCCTTAAGTACATGTATAGTTGCAAAGGACCAGGAATTAAAGGAATTTAATTGTTTAATTCAAGATTTGAATTAACCCCCTTCTTGATATCTATTTGTTCTTATTCTACAGCAAAGCCTGAAACTATAAAAGCCATCAAGGGTAAGACAATGCAATTCTAATGTATATTAAATAAACAAATAACACTTTCTGAATGTACATTATAATAGTTGGTATAATTGGTAATTTGGGAATGTAAAAAAAAATTGCTTTTTTTTGCAAAATTGGTTTTGCTTTTATAAAAGCACTTCATAATAGATAAATATTTCAGAATAATTTGCAAAGGAAAGGATAAAAGCTGTAGTAAAAGTGAAAGCAGTTTTTAGATGATAAGGCAACATCCTAGGCTTTTAACCGCTGTGTTGTGATCGAGACATTGATGCACACATTGATGTCAACGACGTCGCCAGTTAGCTGTGTTTTGAAGACGGCGTTTCTCAGGGGTATGTCTAACCATCATGCATCGCCCCTCCACAGCTAAAAAGGAATCAGCGGCACGAAAGAGTAGGTGACGTAACGTTGGAGTAGCTTGGAGTCAGTGTTAAAGTGGCCGTCGTGTGCGTGTATTTTAGCAGCTTCGCTAAATGCGTTTAAACGACATTAACATAGAGCCCAGTGGAGTTTGTGTGTATGTGTGTGTGTGTGGGTGGGTGGCAAAGCGGCTGATCTCTGCAACAAACGGATCGTGTCTGTATAAGCAAAACCACACGTGTTATCTTACAAGGCATCTTCGGTCAGCTCATTAGGAAGATTCAGTTGTGTATTTGACAAAGTAGGTATTTCACGCGCAGCCACAGGACAATACTTTTATTTTAACTAAAGGATACATATTGTAATGGCAGTTCCAGAGACATTTGTGAATATATCACACAGAGAGCATGTCACTTAGGCCTCGTCAAAAAAATGTCAACCAAGAAGCATATTTTAATATAAAGAAGAGTTCCTTGATTGAACATACTGCAAACAAATTACACACAAATTATAACATAACTGCTTTTCATTGAAACCTACTTAAATAAATAAACTCAGAAGCCAATACTGAAAGTCGAAAAAATTTGCAGAATAGCAAAACAATAGTTTTAAACGGCAATATAAAAACAATTCTGTGCTTTTTAATGCCCAAAATGACCGAGGCCCTCAGGTGTGGTTGCTACAGGCGGACATCAACCCGCCGGTTCTGGCACGGATTCCCTCACGGTTGAACTCATTGCCTTGGAGCAGGAGTCTGAGTGGCAGGCATAACACCTTCGGCTTTAAAAAAAGAAAAGAAAACCGTAGCAATATGATGTCATTGCTAACACAGCAGAGTGACTCACGCACACCATCTCCATAACCTTGTCCTGGAGTGACCCTGAGTTAGCTAGCCAGCTTCATGTGAGAAATTGCAAGTCAAGCAGTCAGAGTGCCTTATTTTCATCATGGAGTTTACACTCTTTTCCCAGAATAATTACCCTAATGCAGTAACAACTATTCATCTTTAGAAACTGAAGAGAAGAAGAGATCACACATAGAGACGCCCACAAAGAAAGGTACAGTTGATTTCAAAGTCACAAAGCCAGGCAATGTGACACATTCTAAAACATGTCTTTAACATAACTTTAAGGTACGCACGATAATTAAAAATGACCTTATTGCTTCTAGAACTAGGAAAGAAAGAAAAACCAACTCCTGACCCTGCAGGTAAAAATGCCCAGTTCAACATTACATAGTTTTCCCACTTATTTTCTCATTAAGAAAGACAGTTCATTTGACTCAGTTACAGGAGCCTTTGAGTGTCTGCTCTTCCAATAGATCCACACATCGCATCTGTAAAGGTCGTGTGGCATGTCCTTCAGTAGGCCTGTTTCTGTTTTATTTACGTTGCATATTAACGACGTGTGCTCATGCTTTGTCACAGATCATGTGGAACAGGAGAAATCAAAAGGTAATGCTCTTGAACACCCCTAACCATCCGGTTGTGATCTAGATAACGGTGGCTCAAACATATTGTTGGTACGTTCGAACGTGCTTCTGTATTTCACTAAGGCTGGGAGCTGATCAAAACCTTTCTTGTTTTTTATATGTATCGTGGTTCTTCTACTCACAATGTAAAAATGTTTTTAAATAGATTTATGTGAGGTGTGATTAGCGAGTTTTGATTTGGTCCCAGCCGAAGATCTCTTATGTGTGTGAATTGTCTTACATGTCTAATGATTGTTATCACCTTATTCTGCAGCTGTAAGGAAACCGTTTAAAAAAAGTATGTTTCACAAGACAAAAAAGTGAACTGAGTTTAGCTGCTTTTCCGCTTGAAATGTTGCTTAAATATTTCCCAAATTCTGCATCATATTGCAAAAAAAAGATCATCTGATCTCAGCAAGAATTCACTCAAAGGAGTAGGAGGGAAATATGAATGAAAATCAAGCACATTTAATATATTTAAATATATGTTTAAATTTAGAAATAAATAAATGTTTTTTTAATTAATACTGAAAAGTTAAACATAAACTTGTATTGTATTTAACTGTATTTTCTCTTTTTTTGTACCCTGTACCCTATATAGTACCTTATATAGTACCCCATATGGTACCCTATATTTTCTACTCATAAAAAGCAAAAAGTACAATGTACGTAAAGTGCAACCGGCCGTTTGCCAAATTTGGCCCCAGCCCTGGACTGAAACATTTTTTGCTAGTCTGTGTAAATTATTTAAAAATCAATACTCCTTTAAATGTATTCTTGGCTGTGCTGGTGTTTCTATGGCTACAAGCTTAGTGGTCAATTAAATAACCCTGAAGTTACTCATAACCCTAGAGCTTTCAGTGTAATAGAGACTTAGCGTCAGCGTTCTTGCATATTTGAATTATGTGATGGTATTTAAGATTGCATGAGCAAAGAAGATTCCATTAGTGTAACATTTGGTTCCAAACAGCTGATTTTCCTGTATACACATGAAGTGTATCACAAAAGAGCAAATGATAATATTGTGTACTAAAAATGTCCTATTGCTCTCCTTGTTCTATCAAATGCTAGAGGTTTTGTGTTATTGTTTTCTGAATAACAGTAGCAGTGTAATTTTATGAAAAAAACCTAATAAAAAATGTGAGCAAAAATTATGAGCACATACGTATTTGTTACTAATGTAACTTGACTTGAATTGTTCATTTCTTTAACTTTAGAGACAGAAGCTCCCAAGAAAGCACACGAAGAATCCCCCAAAAAAACTGATGTAAAGCCACCTAAAAAGAAAGGTAAACATGTTTAAACCCAAAAGTGTGAGTATTCACTGCTTTAAAAGCTAATGGCTTATTAAATATTGATTTAGCAAGAGCAGTATTAAAGCATTGCGAGAAAAGTTTTATCAATGGCTATATCTAATCTTGTGGCAGGTATGAACAATTTTTCTAGATTTTAAACTTTCTCATTGTGTGGCTTTCAGTAAACTTTTCTTTTGTGTCAAATCACTGTTGCAGATAAAAAGGAACCAGTTAAAAAAGAAAGTAAGAAAATAATGGTTTTGTGAGCCTGAACATTTTGCCTAGATTTAGAAATAGACTCAATGGTTTAGAAGATGACATGCTTGGCTTAGCTATTCTTTACAACATGGCTGAGAAAATAAACTGCATAATGATTATGACAGAACATAACCTTTGATCTAACAATAATTCATTCAACGTAGTTAAACTGAAATATCTACAAGATGAATACAACTTTTTGTAATTTTAACTTTTTAAGATTTAAGATCTTAAAAAGTAAAAAAAATAAAATAAATAACACTGAAATGAATTCTTGATTTTGTTGCGATTGTACAGCTAAAAGTTTTTTAGATTGAATACCCACCTTAGTAACTTTCAGCTCAAGAAATGCAAGAGGGGGTCCAATGTCAGAATTATTACATGTATCAAATAACAGAATTTTTAGGCGAAGTCATGGCCAAAATATCCTGTAGCAGCCTTTCTCGGGATTTGACAGAATCAAGAGTGGGTGGATACAATCAGTTGAATCAGAATCAGTTGATAGATTAACTAAAATTAAATGATGTTTTCTAATTTTGTCTACGTATTTTTTGGAGGACACTAAATAAAATTACCACGGTGGGTCTTAATATAGGAAGTGGTGATCAATGTCAATGTCAATTATCAATGAATGTGAATGCAAATGTATTTCATTATAGGTTTTAAGATATTTTGTCAAATTTCTAGGCACCTTTGAATTTCCGATTTATTTCATTTTAGAGCCAGATGCGCCTCAGAAAGTACATAAAGAAACTTCTAAAAAGGCTCAGATAGAAACGTCTAAAGGTAAAAGTTTTACATCAGATTTGTGTTGGGGGGGAGGTGATTGAGGGTGGTCGAAATCATTAACCCTTTCCACCTCTAAACACAGATATACATTGGTCAAACATATTAAACATTTAGCAAAATATTCCGATAAAATACACAAGATAATAAAAACGTATTCTCATTGTTCCTAGAGCCAGAAAAGAGAGCAAAATCAGTCCCTGAACGTAAAGGTAAATTCACAAATGTCCCAGGCACTAACCTTTATGATTTCAGAAATATTACTGCATGACACCGCACGTAACTCACAGGACACTTTGAATGTTTTCTTTGCAAACGTAAGTTTAGCTGCTTCTTGTTACACCTCTTTCTCACTGTTTGCTAATCATTCACTCACATGCTTTGTCACAGATAAGGCTCAGAAAAGGAAAGGTAGGATTTCTTTTCTGCTGACGTTTTGGTCATTGAAGCCGTACGGTCAATTAAAAACCCACTCTAGTAACCTAGAGCACTTGAAATACCGAAGGGGATTTAATGTCAGACTTATTACAAGCATCAGATAACAGCAAATTTCTTACAATGCAAATTGCCCATATCAGTGTATTCTCAGGATTTGAGAGAATCAAGACAATAGTTTTCTGTATTGTATGTATTTCCAGTTGATTGGTACACCTAAAAGCAAATGTTTTCTAATTTGGTCTGCAAATTTGTTAAAGGGTATTAAATAAGTAAAGTTACTGCTATAGGTCCCAATACAGAAAATTATATCGGAATAATTTTCTTATAATGACTGTAAAATGTATTTCATTATATATTTTCTGGATGTCTTTAAATTGTTGTCATTTTATTTTAGAGGCAGATGTCCCTAAGAGAGCTCATGCAGAAACTAAAAAGGCTCATATTGAAACATCTAAAGGTAAAGCTTTTTACATTCATAAAAATTGGCGTTGGCGGCATGTGGGGGGATTATTTCTGGCGATTACGGTCATAAATGTTTTAAAAACGTCATAAAATGCAGATATTTATCAATAGAACATATTAGACATGTTGCTAAATATAAGACAGCATTAGACGTAGCCTTGTGCCAAAAATATAATCACTGTAGTATATTATATTTATTTTTTAGCAAATGGCATAGTAAGGTTTAATAATGGCTGGATATTTCAGGAAAATGGTGAACACTGGTAAACAACTGTGGTTTCACTGTGTTCCACAGAGCTTGCCGAGAAGGAGGAGTCAAAAGGTACAACCAAAGTCCTCTTTTCCTGCTCAGCAACTCAGATAGCTATCCGGTCAAAGGAACTGTGGGGAAATTGTGCCTAATCGATATCATTGGTTTATTATTCTGCAGCTAAAAGGAGATCAGCCACAAGACGATGTACGTGTTGCAGAGCTAGCTTTTTCAATGTACAGTTAAGCGTACTACTCACTGCTTAAACGCTTTGGCCAAATTTCTTTGTGAAGTGGCATACCCAAAATTAAGCTGTTTTCAGTATCTTTGGTAAAATGCAAACATCTGCACATGTCATTATCACAGTTTCTCTGAGTTTACAGACAAAATTAGAGGGCTTGGTTGGTGATTAAAATGCTGTAGTTGTAGAAGGTCCAAAGTGTTAATTGTTAATCAGTAAAAATTCCAGCAGTTGCATTTTGGGTGCCTTGAACAACACAAACTGTCCTTTCATCAGATTTCAAAGGATGAAACCTTGCATTTATAACAACCAATGCCATGATTCACTCTCACCTGGGAGACCATAGCAGACCTCAAACATTCCTTAAATTAAAAAAAATAAAATTTAACAGGGGAATTAGTTGTGCTTAATAGTCTAGTAGGCAAGTGCATGTATCAACAGAGTTTTGGCACAGCAGTTTTGATTATACATACTCGTTTTTATAAAAGTACAAGGCCTAAACTCAGCGAATAATTACTGGTGAGACAAAAATGCCTAAATACATTTGTCAAAGTAAAGAAAAAATCAGGACATAAAAATCAATGTAATACTAAATGTTATGGTGTGATTTTGGTGAGGAGTGCCCTGAAGTCTAAGATTATAGTTTATAGATTATAGATTATAGATTATAGATTATAGTTTATGTCTTGCACAAATAAATTGACTTATCTATGCAACATGGGCATTTTGTAACACGACTATGCTGTCTGGCAGTGCTTTACACCAGATGTGTATACAGAGTTAATAATTAACTCCCAGCAAATGCTTTGCATTCTAATGCAAATTAGACTGAAATACGTTCCGGTGATGTGCAAAACGCTTGACGGTAAGATATAAATATAAATATAATTTAATATAATATTTATATAACAATAATTAAACAAACTAATCCTTTCTTTTTTTCCCCTTTTTAGATCCAGAAGTTCCTAAAAAAGCACAATTAGACAAAAAGAAAGGTACAATTTTCTCCAAAATTGATTAGCCGCTTATTTTGGGAAGATTCCGACGCATTGCTTTTAAAAAAAAATTTATAATGTGTTTCCATAAAGTGAGTCATATATTTTTACATTTGGATAAGGGTCATAGTCAACCTGAAGTTGTGTTCAGATGTTGGCGCAGCAGATCGGTTAGGGTTAGGGCGGAGGAACAGCCAATGGTTTGAAGATATTCTGGGAAGACAGCTGCTGTTGTAGCGAGATAGTTGAATGCATGTAAGTCCAGTAAATGGTCAGCGAATGCGGACTTCCCAGAATATCTAGAATGAAACGATGTAAATTTATCTGCAGTACTGTGTCTTCCAAGTAAATACATGATGTAATTTAACACAAAGCTAAGGGGAAAAACGAATTGGTTGGATCTCCTCCTTTTTCAGAAACAGTTCCGAAGAAAACACACACAGAACCAATTCAAAAGAAAGGTATGTTTTAATGGATTGAGGTGTGCACTGTAAATGTGTTACGTGTTCTAGCGCTACAGATTAATGGTAACTCGGTAAAAAAAGCTTCCCGGAGGTTTTTATTGGGGCGGAGAGAAACTATTTACAGTAAATTACAGTGTAAATTACAGTGTAAATTACAGTGTAAATTACAGTGTAAAAAAATAAAATATATATACAGTATATACTATCTCTAT
>JAOYSI010004699.1:19210-39675 GCA_025775065.1 Hiodon alosoides
GAAACACAACCATCTGAAAAGAAAGGTAAGCAATGATAAGATTATCTTAATGCAAGATGTATCATGATTCTGTAATGGGCCACAGTTGTTATGGGGATTCTGACACCAGCTACTTTTGTTGCTAGGCAACTGAAGATTTGTTAATCTAGCACAATGGGAAGAGGTATTTATGAAGAGTAGATGTTGTGTTAGGTTTGGACATTACACAGACACAAGTTTTGACAATGTTGATGTTGATGTCAGCCAAGCATTTTGCAGGGGATAGTTGAAGAGCTCCTAGTAAAAAAGCACTTCTTTAAATGGATTGTGGGCGTTGAGCTTGTAGAGGGTATATCTGCTTCTGCTCTGCCTAACGCTGTGCTAGTAATTGAGCAATGAAAGAGCAAAGCTTATTCTCTGGGCGTCGGGTGTCTCCCAAGCAACAACACCATCACTAATAGGGATCACCATCTGTTTTTTAGAGTCAGAGATTCACGAGGAATCACTGACAGAACCTCCAAAGCCAGGTAAATTTATTTTGTTAAAATCATTTTGTTATAAAGACCTATCTGAAGGTCTATCTTATCTTATCAAATATCTGTGAAGTTTCCATGATGTCCTTGCTCACAGATGGTCCTTCCTGTTCAGCTTATTGATGCAGTAAAGCAAAACGGGGCACAACACTCAAAATATGACAAGCTGGAAGAAAACTTACTAAGTTCATTTAGAAACGTACTAACCCTAACAGCTTTTATTTCGGGCAAACTTGTGCCATAATGACAATGACAGTCGAAAGAAAATATGACGTGTCTGCTGATGCCATATGAATGGCAGAAAATGAATGAATGAAATTTGTATCTGTATAAGGGAGTCTCGCAGTTATGTGTACATCAGTTTAATTTCCCCCAGCCGTCAAATTTTGTTTAGCGTTGGACAATTGCATAATAGACACAGACTGCTAGAAAGATTTAATTTTTAAAAGGGTATCAATCCAATTTTTGCAGACATTTATTCAAAGCATTTTGAAGGACCAACATGGTGAAACGCATTTGACCCAAACATGAAAGTCAAACAGAACAGCTTAGGCATCAAAAATAGCATAATATTAAAATATGTTCTAATGACAATAGTCCTGGTGCTGGTTTTAGTATTATTTTGCTTTTTTAATTTTACAGTTCTTTCTTTGTTTATGCATGAACGTGTCTCAAAATGTTCCACTGCCCGTTTTAGAGAGTCTTATGCTTGGTTAAAAAAGCAAACGAGTATTTAAGGTGCCACTTAGAGTGATTTCTTTACTGTTTTAGAACCAGAGGTTCTGGAAGCACCCATGAACAGAGGTAATGACTGAGGCTATGAACATTTGCATGTTTTCATTGATATGTTCGTTGTTGTTTGAATAAGAAATAATAAACAGTTCTGGGGGGTTACACATGATTAGATTTTCTAACGGTATGGTATCCTTTTCTAGATACAGAAGGAGAGGTTCAGTACAAGGTAGACATAGAACCCCTGAAAGAAGGTAAATAAATATTCAGATTATTCAGTCATGTTGAATCATGCATTTTGACTCGTTGAAAGTATATTTTGGTGCATATTCAGTGCATTTTCATAAAACATGTAAGATGTAATATGCAGGTACCAGGTGCGGATGGTGGCGAGTTGAGGCATAGCCAGACTGATTTGGCAATTTTCATGGCACGTAATTAGTAATCAACACATAGGAGTTACTGTAAGGGTGCAGTTACATGATAACCAGCCTGTTTGTTCCCTTTAAGAAGCAGTGCCTGGTTTTTAAACAGGGCAGAGCATTTCTGATCGTAAATATCGCTGCGTTCCGTCTAGTGCTTCATTGCGGATGAATGGTAGACAAATGCACTGTTCACCCCTGTCCTAAGCATACGTCATTTGGAGCGCTTATTTGGCAGGGAAAAATGCTGCACAGCACGAATGAAAAACAACAGTGTGAGATACTGATAGCAAAGGAAAAAAAAACATGAAAATGCCACTTGAATTATGTGCTAGATCCTTTGCCATATCCACAATACCTTACATTGAAAGTGTATAAAGAAGGATAGTCCAGTGGCATCAATTTATGTTCTTTGACATTGTCATTATCTTTCAAGTTTAAAATACTGATCCCAACATTGCAGCCTTCGGACCTAAAATGGGCTAGGCTTTGAAGTAAAATAGCGGTTTTAACGGCTTTGCTAACTATGGTGCTTGCTCGAAAGCTACATGCTTGCTATCAATTTTAATTATTCTGCCATGCTAGTTTCCAAGGGGCTAGGCTAGTTTCCCAGCTGTTAGCTTCTAGGCCTCACCATTAAAGCCCACTTTAATATTAGGTGGAAACAGCTTCACTGTTATAACAACGTGTTTTTAGAATATATAATGCAAACCTTACAGATCTTAGTCAGCTGATATAGCTAAAACATCGAGTTGAGAGTGACCTAGAAAGCAATAGAAATGGAGGTTTAACTGGTGTTTTATATGAAATAAAAGGTATTCAATAGGCTCTGTTATACATGAAAACTATGAGACTGGTAAAACAACAGGTGAATGATTATTGGGAAAAAATATTTTTGTTCAAAACGCATGAGTTAAAGATAATGCATTAAATCTGCATTTCTCAATACAAAAGGATAGTTCATAGAAAAAATAACATCCATGCTATGCGGTCATATCTACGCTCATTGAGCGAAAGGGAACCAATCAAACTCTTGTCTCGACTCCGGGGATGTCGCCTTCTGTATTGAACTAGCCTGATTGCAGATAGCCACAGGTTGGCTAGATCTGTGCAACGTGACAAAACATTCGATTTAAAAGTCCACTACAAAGTTCAGAGGGCAAAATTACAAGTTCTGTGTTCTGCTGTTTGGCTTCTCCCGAGCTTCATACGTCTTCATGAAGTATATGGACGCGATTTTCACCACCCCGAGGCTCAAGGGATGAAAATCTGGGCAATCGGCTCTCCAGAGCAGGCGAAATATGCAACATGTCACCAACCACCCCTCCAGACTGGGTCAGAGAGGAGACAATAGAAAGAGCCAGTTAGTACCGGTCCAGGTAGCAGACTACCTGGGGATAAGGTTAGATAGTCCATACTCTTTCAGCTAGGCAAAGGTCTCTCAGTGGTGACATTCCAGAGGCTGCAGGTTTAGTCTTTCTATAAGCTGCCTTCTTGCCTTACCTACTAGTGACATGTTTTGATCCAGGAAAGGATCTGTTTGTGCGAAACATTGGAAGCACAATTGACACTCATCCCGTCCATGGTGCTGGATTTGCACAGTGAAAGCATAAACACAAACAATGGACGACAACAATGATCTCTGCAAACGAGATGTCTTACATATGGCAGATAAAATATGGATAGATTTAAACTTCAATCCCACAGAATCAGAGCTTGTGATCAAATAAAAAAATTTAAAAAACACGTTTAAATTAATATAAATCAGAATTACCACGAAGCATCAAAGCATCAAGCTGGCTGCTGATAAAATATGTTTTTTGGTTTTATTGTTTATTTGTTGATTTTTAAGTTCTTAAGTTCTTCTTTGCAGCGGAACCTAAATAGGTGGGGAGAAATTATTTATGAAGATACTAGCTTTTTTTTTTTTTTTTTAATCCAACAACATTGAAAAGCCTATGATAAAACGTGAGATACTTTTAAATGAACAAAAGCATATTTTTTATCCTCCAGTAGAAAGCCCTCAAGAGACCCCTCAAGTTATTCCTCAAGTAACCCCTCAAGTTACTCCTGAAGTGACCTCTCAAGAGACCCCTGAAGTGACCCCTCAAGCTGCCCCTCAAGCGACCTCTCAAGTGACCCCTCAAGTTACTCCTGAATTAACCCCTCAAGCAGCCCCTCAAGTGACCCCTCAAGAGACCCCTCAAGCTACTCCTCAAGTCACCCCTCATGAAACCCTTCAAGAGACCCCACAAGACGCTACTTTAGAAAAACCTGTAAAGGAAGGTAGGTTTATTTAAAATATATATTTCTGGATGGAAACTTGTTTGATTACTCCTGTGATTAAAAAAAGAAAAAAAAATAAGAAACCTGAGGTTGGTGTTATTTATAGTATGAATTTCTGATGTTTTCCATTACGTATTTCATCATATTTTTTTATATGAAAGTGGCATTGTTCCACTGAAAATAAATCAAGTCTTACATATGTTTTTGGCAATTCATAACTTTGATATATCAAGAATAATTCCTCTGAAGTTATGGTATCTGTGTATGGAGAAAAGCCCAAAACATTCATAAATATATTATAGATAATAAGATTAAGCAAATGCATCATTAATACATGATGTGAAGATGGTACTTACAGTTTTTTATATATCTTTTTTTATTTTACAAACTGGTGCTATCAAGGACGTCCTCTGTCATTTTGCCCATGTTGTGTCACAGAGACATGAGCAGTATAAATCTTCTGGAACCATGTGGGAACACTCAGGTTACTGTATCTAACGAGTTTGATTTCACAGGACATACTGACGTTGTGAAAGAAAGGTTTATATTAAAGGTTCATCACAGGGAATAAATATGTCATGTCTTTATACGGCAGGTGGTGTAAAATTCTAATATTTTTTTCCTGTTTTTTTCAGTAGTCAAAATTAGATAATATTGGATAAATCGGATGATAACAGCGGGTCATTTTTGATTTTCATGAAACATTCTTAAAAAAATTTTTTTTTATTTAGTTATGGTGGAATCAGCACAAATTCAACTATTCAGTTGGTTAGCTCTAAATAATAATCAATTCACAGGTGTGGCAAGGGTTCGGTTACATAGTAACCAGTCATAGCCGTTTGTTTCCTTTAAGAAGCAAGGTGTAAACAAATACACTATTCACCCCATTCCTATGAATAAGTACTTTTTTGGAGTGCTTAAGCTAATTGTTTTTGTTTTTCATGTGTTATTTTGTAGCTTTTTTAGCATCTCAAGAGACCCCTCAAGTAGTCCCTCAAGTGACCCCTTACGAGACCCCTCAAGTAACCCCTCAAATAATCCCTCAAGTGATCCCTCAAGTGACCCCTCAAACAATCCCTGAAGTGACTCCTCATATAACCCCTCAAGAAACCCCTCAAGTGACCCCTCAATTAGCCCCTCAAGTAATCCCTGAAGTAACCCCTCATTTAACCACTCAAGAAACCCCTCAAATAATCCCTCAAGTGACCCCTCAAATAATCCCTCAAGTGACTCCTCATATAACCCCTCAAGAAACCCCTCAAGTGACCCCTCAAATAATCCCTCAAGTGACTCCTCATATGACCCCTCAAGAAACCCCTCAAGTGACCCCTCAAGTAATCCCTGAAGTAACCGCTCATGTAACCCCTCAAGAAACCCCTCAAGTGACTCCTCATATAACCCCTCAAGAAACCCCTCAAGTGACCCCTCAAGTAATCCCTGAAGTAACCCCTTATGTAACCCCTCAAGAAACCCCTCAAGTGACTCCTCATATAACCCCTCAAGTGACCCCTCAAGAAACCCCTCAAGTAGCCCCTGAAGTAACCCCTCATGTAACCCCCCAAGTGACCCCTCATGTAACCCCTCAAGAAACCCCCCAAGAAAAAGCAGATGCTGAAACACCTTTAAAGGAGGGTAAGTCATGAACATATTGGAGAAAATATTTCTGGATGGAAACTTATTAGATTGCTTTCCAATATCCAATTTTTTACTGTCTTAGGGCCCATTTTGAAGGCAGAACCTGAGGGTAAGGGAAAGACATAATAACGAATTAATGTATCTTTTTACACTCTGTCATTGCTTTGTATACACATACTAATCACCAAGTAAGTGAAAGTATTGTTTGTTGACTCAAGTTAGCAGTTTGTTATTATTTGTCGACTCAAGTTAGCAGTTTGTTATTATTTATTAAAGTGCACTTATCGATTTGAAGTATAGCAGATTTCATCAATGTTAAAGACATAGAGGGGCCACCATATATCTTTTAATTTGCACAAATATTAACAGATATTTTATTTGATCAGTTGCACCATGCAGACCCATGCCAATTTACTGCCCAGCACCGCCTGGCTGGTATGGTAAGTCTTACTTTAACAACTGATTTATTACATTGTCATTTAATGGTGTAGTGGTTAAGACAATGGACTTGTGACCAGTTTGTTGTAGGTCCGAGTTCCAGGCAGGGACCTGAAAGGTACTAAACCTGTATTGCGCTTCAGCAAATATCTGGCTGTATAAATGGGTAAAGTGACGTACTATAGCACATGGAAGGTTGCTGTGGATAAGTGAAACTGCTAAATACACGCAGCAGAACTGACACCATACTAAGAGTTAAATTATACTTAACCAGAGTGTTTAAGAATCAGGGACTTCTGGCAAGCCAGATTGACTTCCAATTTAAATAAAGGTGTCTTGAATTGAATTTGAAATATTTCAAAATGACTTCCTGTGAAAAGGCTGTACGTTTTAAATGGACATCCGGTTCTTTTCAAGATATGTCAAATAAGACAAAAAACTAAATGTATTGAGATATCTCAAATTAAATTTGAAATATCTGCAATTTAATTGAAGATATCTTGAAATGTATTTGGTTTGATGTAATCTTCGGTTGGCTTAATTTTCAGGGGAATCAATCACCATAAAATTTCTATTTATTTTCTAGTGCATCATATTGTGACAGACAACCCGTTTCCTCCTCCAATAACAGGTATTCTGTGCATGCTGTTGAGGGGATAAAATGTCCGACTATGTTGCGTCAATGATAGATAGGAAGCTAAAACAGCTGTCAGAAATCGTATGCATATCCAAAATTCCTATGTCAGCAGTGTTTAATCAATGTGTTTATGCTGCTACTGATTTTGCTTTATATTTGATATTTATTTGTATTTTATACTTCTGTCTGAAGTGTCTGAAGAAAAAAAATGCTGTCTATTAAAAAAATCAGAATACTGTTTAATTCTTTGTTTATTTCAGGACCTTTTGTAAGAACACAGCCACTCTTGCCAGAGCAAGGTACAAACCAAGATCTTATCATTTCCCTGTGTTACTGATGACAAAAATATAATAATAATAAGGAAAAAAACAAGTAATATGCTAGTTAACATTGATTAATGAAAGTGAATTAACGTTTAATAATTTGCGTTTGGCACAAATAAACTAATTGTTGCTTTTAGTGTCGGTAGCTAGTTTGATTTGTGATTTGCATCCTGCTGAAAGTTGGTTAGTCTGAGCGCCAAGAAACGCACGGTGGATTTGCTCTCTCGTCACGTCTCGCCTTCACTCAAAACACAACAGTTCTCGTGTATTTAAGGAGCTCTGTTTATTAAATAAAATATGCTATCCCTCAAAAGCGTCGGACTCAAATAAGTGATTTCATGCTGCCTAGATCATATCTCCATGTCAGCGTGTATTTTGGAGGCTTGATTTATTGTATGGTTTACTCAAGACATAAAATCTTTAATGAATCTGCTTGTTGTATTTCAGAGCCTGAGTTGGCTGAAGAAAAGGCAAAATCTGCCACTCCAGAGGAAGGTGTTTATTGGACATCCGTTCACATCATGCTAATGTTTAACTGTAGTGTTGAACGGTTTTATCAATCACATCAGTACCGCAATTTCCCCATGGGAAAATACATATCTGTCTAGCTCACATTAGATGAGTACAAGTTATTGCACTGTAATTTGAACTATGAGGGTAAGGTTTTAGTCTTCCCTCAAACAAATTACAGAATTCTGAACATAATGAGACTTTGTCTTTTAGAGCCCGAGACCACCACAGAGAAGGCCGAACTGGGACCTGGGAAGGAAGGTAGGTCATTTAGGGTTTTTCTGAACCATTTTCTCTTTTAAAGTAGAAATGGTGACAGAATGTAGTACCTTTTCCATTTGATATCTGTTATGTGTGCACATTTTGCTAAAGAGCAACTAAAGAGTGTTTTTTGTTGGCAAACACAAATCCCAAAAGCTCACGTTTGGATCTATCAAATGTCTTCTTTTTTCCTTTCTCCTTTTGTTTTGTATTTTTTGCCTACCATCGTTGAACCTTACGCTTCTTAACCACATATAAATAATTATTTTTCCATATGAAGCCAATCTAACTCTCAAACATTTTGAAATTTAATAATAATAATAATAATACATTTTATTTATAGGCGCCTTTCAAAACACTCAAGGTCACCTTACAAGACATAATTAAATAACAGTGTAACAATAAATCAATAAACAAAATTAACAAGTTAAAACGAATAAAAAAAAACAAAAAGGGTAAATAATAAATCAATAAATAAGTCAATATAATTAACAAAACAAAGTTACAATGTATAAAAACAGTAAGGGTAATTATTCAAGTAAAACAAGAGATTGGTGTGAACAATGGAAAGCGAGTCAATGTTACGGATATCAGGTGGAAGGGAGTTCCAGATGCGGGGGGCAGAGCGACTGAAGGCTCTAAACCCCCTGGTGGTCAAACGAGCGGATGGTACAGTGAGGTGAACAAAAGAAGAAGACCTGAGAGTACCGGTGGGTGTGTTGATGTGAAGAAGGTCAGTGAGGTACAGAGGAGCGAGGTTGTGAATGGCCTTGAAGGTGAGGAGCAGAATCTTGAAATCAGTGCGATATTTAACTGGGAGCCAATGAAGCTGCTGAAGGACAGGAGTGATATGATTAATAGAAGGGGTTCTGGTGATGATACGAGCGGCAGAGTTCTGAACCAGTTGAAGTTTATGTGTGGACTTGAGAGGAAGACCAAAGAGAAAGGAATTACAGCAATCAATGCGGGATGTAACCAGAGTGTGAACGAGAATAGCTGTACTGTTGGGTGTGAGAGAGAGACGGAGACGATTAATGTTACGTAAATGGAAGTATGCAGACCGAATGCCATTATTAATGTGAGCTTGAAATGTGTGCTATCGAGGATGACACCCAGACTCCTAACCTGGGAGGAGGGGGAAACCGAGGAGTTATCAATGTTAACAGAAAAACTATCATGAGATTTGTTGCCAATGAGGAGAACCTCGGTTTTGTCACTGTTAAGTGTGAGAAAGGCAGGCAGTCAGAGAGGAAAGTGGGTGGGAGGGTGGAGGTAGGTTTGGTGGACAGGTAGAGCTGGGTGTCATCCGCATAGAAGTGAAAAATGGATGTTAAATTTTCGGAAGATATGGCCAAGAGGAAGTAGATAGATAATAAACAAAAGGGGCCCCAGGACAGACCCTTGGGGAACACCGGTAGTGACAGGAGATAGCTGTGATTTGACAGTTCTGAGTGATTTGGATTTCACATATGCTTAGGACTTCATTTCACTATTGTGGAATAGTTTGTCTCTGTGCGTGAGTGCATACAACTACCTTCCATCCCACATGTACAGTTTAATTGGTCACATAAATCATTCGGTATGTTGATTGGCCAATATTAAGAACAGCTTTTTCAGTGCTGATTATAATTATTATTATTTTTACTCACCTCTAATATTTATTAAGGATATGTATTTTTTCATGTTTAATGTTTAATTTGTTTTATATTCATAAATTAGATTTATTTGCTTATTTTATTTCCGCGCCTGAAGACACTGAAGAAAAGGCTAAACCCGCTACTCCAGAGGAAGGTGTTTATTGCATATGAATTCACACCACTGTATTAACGGCCTATTGTGTTGGTGATTAGTACTACCAGTAATGTTGGATGGAAATAAATTATTCTAATGTAAAGTTAAATATGGTAAAAGCTATTTCTTCCCGAAGCTCATTACAGAAGTCTGAATCTAATGAGTCTGTGTCTTTCAGGGCCCGAGGCCTCCACAGAGAAGGCCAGGCGAGCACCTGTGAAGAAAGGTACGTAATCTAGTGTTTTCCCAGACTCATTTTGCTAACAGGCTGATTGCAGGATAGCAGGTGCCCTTCACAAACAGGGGTATTTCTCAGTGAACATTATGAGAACCCTTTTAACGTTTATTGTGACTGAACCATCCCTCCTGATATGGTTTGTTTAAGCGCCCCAGGCTCCTAAAGAAAAGGTCAAGCAAGCTCCCGCGAAGAAAGGTAACAATTGTGCAGCTATTGCTTTTTTCCAGTTTACACCCAAACAACATGTAAAACGTGGACGTTCTGTTTCTTTGTCTGTCTGCTTTAGAACTTCTGGCTCCTAAGGAGAAGGTCAGGTTGTCCTCTGCAAAGAAAGGTACAGAACCACAAATGATGGCCATGTTTTTGCAGTTTAATTAATTCATGCATTTTTCCTTTTACCCCCCCGATACATTTTGTTTATCAGTGACTGGCTGTGCAAGTAAAAACAGCATTTATTATGTTAAATGTTGATTCATCATTTTAGATTCTGAGGCTCCTAAAGAGATCGCCAGAGTGACTGCTTTTCGGAGAGGTAATGATGCTCTGGGAATTCAATATATTCCTATATTTATACTTATTAAACCAACAAGTTTAGCGGGCTTAGTATTGTATTTTACAAGGTTTTCATTTGGAATGTGAACACACCATTTCTAATTTAGAAGACATAGGCATTTATTTGATTACACTTCTGCAACACTCTGTTTGGTATAGAGCTTTATTTATTTATTTATTCATTGATTTATTTATTTGTGAATGGAATTAAGCAGTTAAATAAATAGCTCAGTCGACAGCTGACCAGTCTTGTGAGGGGGTTAGAGGGATTCTCTGGCTCTGTGATTCTTGCACACAGCGCTTATCTTTGCCATTTCACAGAGTGGGGTAGAAAAACGTAGAAAAAGAAGGCAAAATGTGAAGGGAGGTGGAAAGCAGTAAGTAGTAGAACTCCGCTGTAGTAAATTATGGAGTGAGAAGCTAAGAATAGATACTGATGGTCATGGAGATGAACTCTCAGGCCGCCCGGACAGATTTCCAACATGTCAGAATTTAGTTTTGCCCCCGGCAAAGTAATTCAGCAATTCATCGTAAAGTAATTACAAATTCAGTAATTTAAGTAACGTGTCCGCGGCTACTTGCCGATTTCTTAACTAGTGGTAGCCAATAGGACAAGAGGAAGGTTCTATGGAGCTGCAGCCACAGTGAAGGCTTTGCCACCAGATTCCATCTCTGATCGGGACAGTAAAATAACCGTCTTAATGTGAGCAAAGTAATCTCAGGGTGAGGTCTTTTTAATGTGAAGGCCCAAAGACATTCAAGGCCCATCAAATGTGAGAAGTAAAATGTGAGAAAAAGGCTTGATGTCAGAAGAGTGCTACTCAGGTAGCCAGAGTGGTGCCCTGGGGGCGGGCGGGGGGTTTGTTTAAAATATGGCTAGCCAGTCCTGCCTTGTTCCGGGCTGTACATTTCTCTGATGTACACCATTAAGGCAGGGATTTCTGCATAACTGTAAAGAACTGCATAACTGAAAAACGTTACGTTGGGAAGTTCAGTGTTGGGAAGTCATTTCAGTGCGCTAATGGACGTTTATGGACATTTGTGAATTGTAATTTTTTTATTTGAAACTTTTTCAGATTCTCATGAGAAGCCTGACAAAGTGTCTGTGCCAGGTAAGTAACAATAAATCCCATTGATTTTGAGCAGTATTCTGGTTCATAATCATTTGATTTCATTCTCATGTGATAATATTAAAACATTCAACATATGCTGTTACAAATATGTGCAAAAATAAAATTATAAGGCAATCAAATTTTTCTTCCCCGACATAGTGAAAGAAACCAAACTAAAGGCTGACAAAGATACGAGTGAGTACTATTAAGTGTGAAACTCATTTTGAAAAAGAATATTTTCCGAGTGTGATAAATGTGCTTCTTGTTGATGTTGTTAATGTGACTGTGAATGTTATCAGTTGATTATTTTCTTGTTTGCAGTACATACAGCTTGATTTGAGGCAGGCTAAAATCTCTGTCACTATTGTAGTGACCTCATTTCTTTTGACCCAACAGAATTTGAAAAAGAGAAGCCAAAACCTGTGGTGAAGAAAGGTAAAATGGAACCCTCATGAACCTATATGAATGAACCTATGTAAGAATATATAAAATGCCAATTATCAGGATGAAGGAATATGTTCTTACATAGGTTCACGTATTATATTATTTTATAATTATTATCCCTGAAAAATACTGTGTATTTCTTTAAGCAAACTTCCTTAAACCAATTGATGTGGATAACCATAGTAATGAAGACAGAAATCAACTTAAAGACGTTTAAAGCAGATCGTTGCTGTGTGCAGTTCTCCGCTTCGCTCTACTGTGTTGGGCTCTGTGGCTCCGTTTTCCTCAGCCGCCATCACATTCGTAACCTTCAAAAGCAGCGTTACTATGGCAACCACGTCCACAGCAGGCAGTGGGCAGGATGAGACAGAGAATTTTGGGGGAGCACTGTGGGGTGAACGAATGTAGTCACCGCCCCTCGGATAAAAGGAATGCCCTTATTTTAGAACGATTCCCTCCCCTCCCCCCCCCCCCCTTGCACTATCTGACACTCTCCCCTGCACAAAGTTCCACACAGAAGCATAGTGTGCACGTTTACTGAAGAAGTTTTATTGCATTTACACCTTGGAAGAAAGGAGGCAGCTGGCGCACTTCACCCAAATCGTATTAACATTCTGGATTCATAACGTCATGAAATACAATGTGAAAGTACATTAATGTACAACAGAAAAAACATGGTTATGGCACACACAAAAAAAGTAAGTAGCTGTATTTTCGAAAAAATATTTGTTTTTCAGTAACATTTGTCACCATGTCCGCGAGGTTTGCTGTGCGGCAAACGATTGCTAGAAGGAGAGATCTTTCACCGACACCAGTGGAGTCTAATAAAAAAGAGCTTACATGAAAATACAATTTAACAAGTGTACAATAAAGTTACCTGACCGAAAAAATATAAATTGAATTCCACCCCGCTGTAACATTGGGTTTCAGTAGATAGAAAAGAGTTAGTGCATGAAAAATAACTTTCATCTGCCCTTTGGGTCCTGCTGAATGTCCACCAAAACTGTCATGGTCTGTGACACATATGCCATCTTCCAGCATGCCAGCATTGACTCTTCCGAGGAAAACCTGTCCGTGACTCACTGCAGCCTGCTGGGCTTCTAAATCCAACTTTGTTTCTTCTGTTTCAATTCAAACACGTATCGTTCAATGTTACCATGCAAAGAAAAACTTCTTCATCTTCAAAATCTTCTTGGTGAGAAGAATCTCTCGGAGAATGGCCTTCTCCAATCCAATCCACACAACCCGCACGAGAGGTTCGTTGCCGATTGGAGGAGAGGCCTGTTCCTCTTGACGTCACTGACAGCCTGGTGCCCAGATAGCCGACATTAGGCGCTGGTTAGGAGTGAGCCAGGAAAAACCCTGCCAATTCCCACCTATCTCAGCCCGGTCACCACTCTGCCAGATGTGTACCACAGCTGTGCTCCCATGATCACAATCGACCAATGACTGAATTTTGTTTAAACAATTAAGCGAATCCTGCACATAAGGTTCAGTCTGTGCTTGGGCGAGCACCTTTACCTTCCACTCAGGAGGCTGTGAGGTTATTAATACTCCATGACTAGAATGTGTTTCAATGAATAACAAGACTTTCCGATTTAATCCATATTTTAAAAGGGCATTGGATTAACCCCATTCTCTTTAATCAAACCTGATGGCGGATTTGTATAAATCTACAGGGCTCTGGCCTTTAGATTACTCTACATTTATGTCAGTTCAAAAGACTAAAGGGCTGTTTTAAATTTTCCCTGTAACAGAACCTTCATTTAGAAATGTTATTTATTACCACCTTTTAATACTTTTACTAGGAGAAAATGAAATAAAACGGCCTTATCGCGGTTAACTATTGTTTATCTTAAATAATAAAAAATGTTATTTCATTCATCGTGTTTTCTGTTTGTATAAATGTAGAGTGTGTCTTTACATTTCTTTGTAATGTTCTTTTTATACAGAGGCAGAAGTAAAGAAACCAGCCCAGACAGGTATGCTGTGTGCTTTGCACCATGCTTGTTTTTACAAACACCCATTGTTCAAATCCTAATACCGAGAGAGTGTCGGAAGGACGCTGCCACTGAGTGGTGGACCAAGGGGATCCAAATGCATCTGAGCCAATAGGAAGCTGGAAAAGCCAGTCACGTGACTTTAGCAGCTGAGTCAGAAGAGCCTAGGACACTCAGAGGTCAATGACATGTTTTCGCCCACAGGCTCACAGCCCTGAAAGTGATAAAGTGTGTCCAACGCCACATCTCAGACCTAAAGCAATTTGCTTTGTGTTGCAGAACACTTTCCTCTTGTGGCTTTGTTTAGATCACTGTTGCAGTTCACAGACCATCATTTGACCATCATGTTGAATGGTTAAACTGCTATAATTTTTCTAAATGTTTTTCTTTAAAAGCTACAGGACACTTGTATTGTTCCCCTAACCTGTCTCCAATTCTATTTACATGTGAAGAAGACAAAAGGAAGGATTTCAGACTCCCAGTGATTGATGGTACGTAGCAAATGGTTCAGAAAAAGCTGTAAATGCAACTGTACTTACGCCGCATACCTAACCACCATACATGGTACCAAAACCCCAGGTGTATGGTGTGTTATCACTTAAACGATCAATGCAAATCACCAACCAGAGACAACAATCAGGTTTGGCTCAATCAAGCTCCAAACAGACGTCTCCTCAGGTACCTGTTTGTTGTTTTACTGCTCCTGTACCCGTCAGAACGTTTCTGAATCTCATCAGCTTCAGTATTCGGGTGGCTGAGTAAATTAATAAAGTCGAGTAGGGAAGCTACATCTGCTGCGCGGAATCTTTCCCAGTTTAGCCGGCCAAAACCTGCAGGATTTCACTGTGAACGGTCCTTGCTTGTACGTCCAGACCTTGTGGAGGCGATCTTTAAAGCGGGTTTCTGGGGGCTCTCCATCATCGCCTCTTGTTTTGCTGGGATGGGAACCAGCTTTCTGCTGCACAAGTACGATTAAGCAGCTATCAGTTAATGAAGAGGGAACGAAGGCTAGCAGTTGGATGCGTACAGCTCAAATCCAACGGTGGGAAGCTTTCAATCAATAAAGTGGAAACAAAATGCTCAATTTAATTACCGATCCAGAGCCAAGAAGACCACGTAAAAATATGAATTATTTAACAATTAATTTTAATTGCATAGCCTACTAACTCAATAAAATATCTGTAGCACCAGACTTGCAACTGGTGGAGCGAATAAAAACTAGTTTCACCCGCATTAAGCCATCACAAGCGCAGACATTAATAGTGTTTCATCCAAAATTATTATTTTCTTTAAATCAATGGAGATTTCTTTATTAATTCCGTTCTAAAGTCAAGTTGTGACTGTTATATTGCAGCAAAAACAGTCCGCACCGCAAAGACCTCCCCACCATTGAAAGGTCTCCCACCACGTAAGTCAGACCGTTTTTACACACACACGAACCCTATGAAACATCCGCCTCTTAGTCAATGGAAAAGGGGGAATGCTGGGTTTTAAAAAAAAATTTAAACTGTGTTTGATTGTGTGTAGAACACGCACCGCTGAAGGCAGACAAAGTCAGCGCGGCGCCTCGTATCAGACCAGGTAATGCCAACTGTGGTTTGGCTCTGTGTTCACCTGTTGCTCTTCTCCTGCCTTTGCCCATTATGTTGACATACGTTTTGTCCTACTTCCTTGGCGTGGGTTATATATGAATTTGGTAACATGCGAGACACAACTTCTAAAATATTTTTATTTCCGTTCTATCCCCGACCATAACCTTAGTTTGAACTAACATAACTATTTACGCCAAGTAAAATTTTACATTACTTGTGATGGTATAAATATGACATGCTGTGTGTGTGTGTGTGTGTGTGTGTGTGTATATATATATATATATATGTATATATATAATGCCCTAACATACAAGTCATATTTTTATGAAGAATTCATGCAGCCAGAAAATAAAAATGAGGCCACTGATTGGGTTGGTCTCACTTCACTGTGACCCTGGTTTTCTCACAGCTAATAAATCCTTTCTATAATGCTTAATGGGCATTATGTCTGCTTCAAGTGTCATAATGGTTTATATAATACCATGGTTTCATCTATCGCAGTCTATTCTGACCTTTTTTTTGTTTTATTCTATAATTCGCTCTTGCTTTTATATGTGTATCCTATTCTAGCTTCTCTTTGTGCTGTTTGGCGATGTGAGTCTGAGGTATTTTAGACCTGACCAAGCAAAATAAACTTATATGGTTATCGGACAAGGTCGGAAATAAGATCACTGACCTGATTTTTTTCATGGAAGTCAAACAAGAGACATTTAGCTGTTTCATGTCGTGGGTTAATCATAAAATCTTGCATCCATTTTGTAACTCAATTAATTAAAAAATGAAAACACTAGTGACGCAGAAAATAATTTTTCTCTAAACATCGATCTATCTAAAGAACGTCTCCTTTGTTCCTTTTTTATCTCCAGAGCTGAAAGTGGAACCAGGCTCAGGTATAGGGTTATCCTTTTAGGCTTTCTGTTATTATTTTCACCGCACAGGATTTACTTTATCTTTCTTTACTTTTAGCTACACCAGTGAATAACATGTTCACTTTACTTCATCTTTCTTTTCAGAAAAAGACAAGAAAACCTCGAAACCAGCAAGTGAGTAGAGCTTCACCCCACACACACGTTAAATTAATTTGGCTCTCCAGACAATTACCCTGTTAGCGGACACTGACATGTTTTGGGAATGTTAAATACACCACATATTAGAGCTTCGTCAGGATAGCAAGCTAACCCTTACCCTGATGCACTGTGGATGGCCAGGGACCACACACAACAATGTCAGATAGCTTTCATGTGTAGATGCCACGGAGAAGACACAGGGTGTCGCCCTATCGATTTAATATGTATTATTGTCTCTCGATTTTACAGGCAAGGCAACTCTTTCCGAGAAGAAACCCACTAAGGAGAGTAAAGGTGAGCCAACCCGTCTGTTTCGGTGTCCTGTTCAGCAACACAAGTGCTCACCCTTTTACGCTTTTCACCAGTGCACAAAAATTCACTGTTTCACTTCCCTTGAACTTTCAGATACACCAGTGCACAAAATTTCACTGTTTCACTTCCCTTGAACTTTCAGCTACACCCGCGCACAACATTTCAAAGGTTTCACTCTCACTTCCTTTTCAGAAAAAGACGTGAAAACCGCTAAACCACCAAGTGAGTAGAGCATTGCCCAATTCACACGTTATACAAACAACCTTGTTAACAGACACTGTTATATTTCAGAAATGTTATATGCACCACATGATGCATGTCCATTATTTAATCCAATAATACAGCCCTGTTGTGCTACAGCTTGTCTGGGATACCATTCGGGCAGGCTTTGCAAAATATTTTTTTTTTGTTCAAGTGTTGCGGGTTAAAAAAAATCATAATAATTTGCTTTTAAAAATGTGTGAATATTTATTATGACTGTTACTACAATGTAACAGTTAAAACTGGCAAATAAAAGTTCTTGGCAAATTAATTATGTCCTGATAACAATTATTATAGTGCATTACCATTATATAGAGTGACAGCTTGATATGTCGATCAAGTGATAATAATTATATATATTTAAATAAATATGGTGTCATTTGACCTGTCACACACTGATACCTGTTTTGGGTTGGCGGCAAAAATGTATTGTATATTTTGTGTTCAGCTTATGAAACATAGAAAATCGGTAGTCAATTTAAAATGGGACCTCTAAATTTATATAGACTTAAATAAAGGTTTAGATGGAACTGCTTTATTTCTGGCATCTCAGATTTCCCATAAAAAATACTACAGTGATCCCTGATGAAATTAGAAGGGGCATTTTAAGTATCTGAGCACAGACACGCATGGAATAAAACAGATTTTTCTAGCGGAGACTTGCGAGAGACACCACACTGAGCACAGCGACTTTCATGTGTCAGATAGCTTTCATGTGTAGATGCCACGGAGAAGACACAGGGTGTCGCCCTATCGATTTAATATGTATTATTGTCTCTCGATTTTACAGGCAAGGCCACTCTTTCCGAGAAGAAACCCACTAAGGAGAGTAAAGGTGAGCCAACCCGTCTGTTTCCGTGTCCTGTTCAGCAACACAAGTGCTCAACCTTTTACGCTTTTCACCAGTGCACAAAAATTCACTGTTTCACTTCCCTTGAACTTTCAGCTACAACATCTAACTTATTTCTCTTTCACTTTCATTTCAGAAAAAGAAATAAAAACCACAAAACCACCAAGTAAGCAGTACATCACCCCATTCACACAGTAAATAAATATGGGTTTCCCGCCAATGACCCCGTCAGCAGAAAGAAATGTTAAATACACCACAGGATGGCCGACGTCCTATGCATGTACATTATTTCTTACAATAATATTAGATTACAGATTATATTAAATATATGTATATTAATAAATTATATTAAATTACAGCTCGTCTGAGATACCGTTCAGGCAGGGTTTGCAAAATACATTTTCAAGCGTTGCAGATTTTTAAAAATTATAATACATTTAATTGCTTTTAAAAATGTATGCAAAGTATCTGTTAGAAAACAAGAAGGATGATTATTTTTGTAGCACACAAACCTATAAAGTGATAAATATAAAGTGTATTTTTGTTTGGAATTTAATTTTGATACAATGTTTTTAAACTATTTCATAGATATGTTATACTTAGATACTCCTGCTAGTAATGAATCCGAAAACATTGGATCACAGAATGTGACAGCACCTTCATTCATACCGATCTAAGACAGAGGTACCCAATCTCCTCCACTGGATAAATCAATTAAACAGACGGCATCACAATGTTTTCATGCCAATATTGTCGGTAAAAAAACAGGCGTTGTCTGTGTTGACCCATTAATTGAGAGAGGTATTATAATTTGGTTTATATCAGAACCTGGTCAATACACTTAACAAACATGCTACTGTCAATAACAGCCTCAATTGCATTGACATTGTTTGCGTGTTTAGTTGAGTTAACCAGTGGAGGCCCATTGTTTTAGTCCCACCCCTGGCCCGCTTTCACCCGATCACTCTGCAATTCCCCTATGGCTTGAGTCACGCCACATGTTTGATGCAACAATTGGTTCCGAGGCAATATATGGATACTGAAACCTCCACCGTTTTTTCACTATATGTTTTTCGCACACCTGACTAATACTTGACTTTATATATGAAACAGGACTGAAATTTCATGGGATGGAGGAAATTAAAATTGTAATTATCACACCCACAGTGAGAATAAAAGATGGAATGGCAATGTTCGCACGTTGAGGAAGTCAAATTAAAATAAATGTGTACTCGAGAAAATTACAGAGATTTAACGTATGGAATTTACTAAGGACTGAAAAAGTAACGTTTTATCTTTCTTCAAAGCATTTCTGCGCAGAAGGATTGTCTCAAATGGTGCCTTTACGCCAGTTGTATCCGCTAGATCTCTCTACCAAAGAGATCAGATAAGTCCAAAGTCAATGACTTTTCAGTTCGTCGAAGCTAAATAGTCATCGACCTCCAGTGGAAATGTCACCGGAACAGCACACAATCTCAGCGTGTTGCGGCAGACAGTGAAGTGAATGTGCAGTAATGTGATCGGTCAGCTGCATATCACCAGACTTCCCACAACTAGAACTGTCACAGAACGACTGTATAGGATAACAGGCAGTGTCCTGCCAGAAGGCATTCTGTACATACTGCGAGAAAGAGAATGACCTTTAGAAAGGCTGCGCAGTGTCACTCCTGAAATGTTACAATTTGTCGGGTCAAACAAAACAATATTTTTTTTGTGTTCTTGTTTTTGTGGCATAATATTTTTGCACTATCCATGTAATTTTTAAGTCTGAAAAAAAAATAATATTGTTTTCGATTGGATTTCTTTTTCATAACCTTAGAAAGACCATAATCATAAGTTATTTACATTGAATGTCATGGTTTTCTCTCTTGATACTCTTTCAGTCCAACAAACTGAACTGTGCTACTGGTCTGCCTCCACATGCTGCTATAATTGGTTATTTGGTGCACTCAGCTCATTAGTGAAAATGAAGGGTCTGATGACAGTGAATGAGATTTCTGCTAAGTATGCACCACGTAGCGTCTCTGAAAATGACCTAACCAGTCCTGACGAATGTGTTGATGTCCAGAGGATTTCTGAAGAGCCAGTCATTTGGCTTGGCCTTCTAATTAGATCTGTCAGTTGTATGTTTATATTTTTATTTTCTTTCCTTAGTTTTCATTCTTTTAGTTGGTGAAATTATTTGTATAACCATTGCTACCATTTAGCCGACTTTATTTAAATTTAGACAGCAGGTTGTATTTCTAAGGTCACTGGAATTAAAAGTCAGTTATCAGGCAGCTCTTAGCGTTCTGTTAACATCAGGCTACCAGAGACCACCCGTCCAGGCAGCTCTTAGTGTTCTGCTAACATCAGGCTACTAAAGACCACCCGTCAGGCAGCTCTTAGCATTCTGTTAACATCAGGCTACTAAAGACCACCCGTCCAGGCAGCTCTTAGTGTTCTGCTAACATCAGGCTACTAAAGACCACCCGTCAGGCAGCTCTTAGC
>JAOYSI010004700.1:0-14094 GCA_025775065.1 Hiodon alosoides
ATTCTCATTCTCATTCCCATCTCATTCCCATTCTCATTCTCATCTCATTCTCATTATCATTCTCATTCCCATTCTAGCATACAATTGGATAATTTTAAAGATGCATCCAAATGTTGTAATATATTCATAACTTTAACGAACTCGAACTACCATTAAGCATCCGGCAGCCTGTGAAGTTAGGAAGACTCTTCTCTACATAAGAACACGTTGGGAAAAGTATTTACTTTTATGCAGGTTTAGGTGATCGCTTGCTGAAGTTTGTTGAAGTATGTCGGCGCATCCATTTTCAATTTGGAACGCTCTGCCTATCTCAGTTATGACAGAGGACTCAATTCAGTGCTCAGGCTGTGACTCACGGGGGAACTGACTTGCTTTTTCTGTTCGGCATCTTTTGTTTCTGTTCACACCGTTCTCCCAAGCTATGAATGTCGCTGCAAGGACAATTGGAACTTCAGGAAGATGTGTAATTAATTTGCTAGTTGCACTCATTAAACATGCTTTTTAAAATGTATTGGTTTTAGCGCAAATTAAGTGTGGTTCTGTTCGCTGGGTTCCCCATTAAGACATGGCGTTCTCACGCCCCTGCTTTTGGTTCATTATTGCATTAACTGTGGTTCGTGCACAAATTCATTATGCTGGCCCCCTGTTTGCAGGCAGTCAGCCGTGCGAGCTAATGTGCAGAACCAATTTTACTTTGCCTTTTTTGCTCTGCTTGATAAAAATTTATTCTGGATGCTTTCAGGGCCAACGGTCCACTTCAAGTGCAAAAGAAAACTGCCACTGGTTTTTATTTATTTATTTATATCCATTAATATCCATGGTGGTTTAATCATCTGAACTCATGAGTTTACCATTGGTCTTTAGCGCAAAAAAAAAAAAAAAACAATAAAAGGGAGAAGGTTGAAGAAAGTGAATCCCTGATAAACTAATATAGCACTTTTCCCTGGAGGCAATATTACATAGAATTCATTGCCATTGGATCGTATTTGTAGGGATTTTAAAATGAGCCCTGCTTTCATCAATATTTAGATACAGGTTCTTTGGAGAGTACTCAAAAAAAGATTTCCCCAGATGTGGATAAACTGCTCCATGCATGTGTATTTAAAGAAAGTTACACATTAAAATAACTCCTTGTAAAACTGCGAAAAGGTTTAGGGAAAAAGGTTTTAGTATTTATAGTTCAAATGAAATGATTCATGAATCATTCATGGACCAGAAAAGAAGCAGTAACTTCTGTTTTTGTTTTGCGCTGTAATCTGTCACTATATGTCGGACTCTTACCTGCCCTCTCCTGGCGAATTTGGCATTGCATGGGTAGTCACAATAAGAAATGTCAGGAATCCATTAAAAGAAGTACAAAGTGTGTAATGTAAATGTATCTGTAGAGCCATCAGACTCTACATCGGTGGAGTGTGGGTGTAATGTAATTGTTTGCATGCTGGGGTTTCTGATTGGGCGATGCTGCTGTACTCTGGGTCAAGGGAAAAAGTATTCGGACGAGAATATGGGTAAATTTGAGAACTCACCATAGCTGCGAGTCAGTTAATAATTGTCTCTGAGTAATTGACTGCAGAGTTGCTCAGTTGGCAAAGCTCATCCAAGCTTAGACTAATCTAGATTTTACAGGAGCAATTCCAAATTGGGGAGAAAATCAAAAAATAATTGCTGATTTAAAAAAAAAAGAGAATATGTATAAAGTACACAGACTGTAGTTTGGCACACAGCCAAGAGACACACTCTCAAGCCCTGGGGACACACCTTGGCCAGGCAAGACTGACAGCCAAGCAGTAGGGCCACGCCCAACTAAAGGACCTTGTTACACTGATGGTAACCAAACCTCAGGTGCCAACAGGTAAAGAGACTTTAAAAGAGCCAGCAGTGTTGGCTCAGGGGAGATTAGACTGTAGAATTCTGGTTTGGGGGTCGGTGAGCTTGTTGTTTGTGGGCTTTTGTGTACCTGTTTAAACTGTTTGAGTTTAGTTTTTTTTTTTCCAGAAATTTTTTCCTTTTGTTAGTGAATAGCTTGTTGTATTTGTTTTACAGAGTTATTTATATTTGAGCAACATATTGAGCAACGTGCTCCATATTTATTTATGGAGTATGTTGCTCAATTGGTATCAAAGGATCTAGTATGTGCCAGCAAGACGTTGCCCACACCGTTACCCCACCGGCACCAGCCTGTGCCGCTGGCACCAGGCCTTCGCATTTACCAGATCTCAACCCAACTGAACACTCATGGGAGATGTTGGACAGCGCTCTCCACCACCATCATCAAAACACCAAATGAGGGAATATCTTTTGAGGGAATGTCTGTTCTGGCAGCTCGTGGTGGCCGAACACTTTCCTAAGACATTAATGTTGGTATAATGTGGGTGTGTATTTAATCTAAGAATCTCAAAATGTTTGGCTGCTGAATTATACAGTATTTTAACATTCAGCTGTCAGTTAATACAGCCTGGAAAAAGTGTATTTCAAGTCCCTGAATTCATCAGTTCACCACAGCAGGTCTTTCCCACCCCTAGCAGAAAAGAAAACAAATAGCCCCTTAGGCAGGGAAGAGTTTTACCACTGAAAAGTATGTGAGCTATCTGTTGGCCACAGCAAAGTGTCTGAGCTTTCAATTGGATGCAGCACAGTGTCTGAGCTGTCCATTGGCCACCGAAAAGTTTGTGAGCTGTCTATTGGCCACAGAAAAGGGGAGCGGAAGAAAGTGAAATCAAACCCAAAAGGAGCATTCCGCCTGAGTAAAAACATGGAGAATGCACAAATGAACAAAGAAGAGGTATAAAATGTCAGAAGATTAAATATGTGGAGCTGTGATTTATATGTTAGCCAGCACCTCTAATGGTGATAAGTGTGTCTCTGCGTGTGTGCACACCTGCACAGGATCCCGCTGCTTAGGTGCTAAACAGTGTTTTCTCTGTGTGTAATGGCAACGGCCTCGGTGGTAATGGTCCCATCGTCCCTCCGCCGTGTGGCTGTGTATCGGTGCTGTCACCGTAGCAGGGATGACAGCGGGGGATGTCTTCCACTCTAATGGGATGAGGGTAACTGCGCCGCATTGCAATGCCTGTTGAGTTATCACCGTGGCCCCAGATGGGGCGGATGGGTGCGGCGTGAGGGGAATGATGAACCCCCCTAGCCCGGCAGCATCCATCCAACAGCCAGGCTGTCGAACAAGGTCACTCCATTTCTGAGAACGTCAGCACCAGGGCCCTTCCTGGAGCTTTCTCCCCCGAATGACTTGTTTGTGGCAGCCTGCTGTTCTCAGCCACTTACAGAGCGCCTTCCTTTGTTGTCACTATTTGTCACTTAAAAGAGAAAAAAAACGTGTCGGCAAACGCGTAAATGATTGCCTCTGTCCCAGGCTATACTGGGTGAAGGCAGGGTGAAATGGCAAAAAACCTTGCAGTAGTTCAGAAGCTCCCCCCACCCCCCAGAAAAAAAAGCTTGGGTGAGCCAGCTTTTCCAATTTTGGCCTCAGTCTCAGTGTCCCCTTACAGTGGTGATGGAAATTGATCGCGGCCCTTACGGTCCCCGCGCCGTTCTGATAGGCTGTTTCACCAGAATAAAAATAGGAAGTTAAAAAGGAAAACAATTAGGTGATTTGGGGCATTTTTTTTTTGTTCAGCCTAACAGGCCCTGGTTTATTTATGAAACGCCACAATGCTGGGCATTTATACGAGCCCAGCAAGGGGGGCAAGAGAAATGTTGCTTCGCAGACCTTTCACTGCTTTTCTCCAGCCTCCGTTCGCCGTGTAATAATTGCTTTGTGCATTTTCACACCGGCATCGCCTGCCACTAGGGACCTCGGTGGGCCGCTCTCAGGGCTATTTGAAGTTATAATTGCAGGTTGATTTGTCGTCTTCAGGGGTCATCGTTCTGCTGGTAACATGACAGCTTCCTAAATCACCAATAAAAAGAACAAGCAAAGCATATTCTCTCTCCTAAAATGATCAGCTTTTTTCACCCTCTGGGAAGAGAATTTACCTTCTTTTTTTTTCGCCTTACATATAAGGTCCTCCGTTAGCTCTGTAGAAATTTTAAAAAACATCATGGGGCACCTGCATTAATTCAGCCGAACAGGACGGTGGTGAATCGCACCGAGGTATGTTTACTGTTGCTGTGTTTTGTTTTGCTTTTTATGTCTCCTCGCCTGCTTGCCGAAACGAAAGCGCTATATTCTATACACTGTGTAAGTTAAAATGATTCTACCTGGGAGTTGCTCAGACGAATCCTTCTTGATTGAACTATCAGACAAGCGTCCAAGCCAAAACGTAGGCTGAGCTTCCGGGAGAATTCTGACCATTCGCGGGCACATGGGACTGAAGCTCAAATCCGGGCGGCTCCCGAAACTTCCGGGAGACTTAGGGGTGTCTGTATATCCCCTGCCTCAGTATCTGTATTACAGTGTATTTTCTTAACAGAAAAAATTATTTGCAGATCTCTTCTTCTCTTAGCAGAGATCACAGCACTGCTAAAACGGTGTTGTTCCTGTTAAACTTAAATGACTCACTAAAACAAGCATTAGTAGAGGCCAAAGCCCTTCAGAAGGATGGGACACCAGTTCACCTTTGGACAAGAGGCTGGGGTGTTTTCTGGTAATTTCAACTGGTCCATCAATGTTCTAGCTCTATTTATGCATAATGTAGAAGCCCCGAGCAAGACATTTTCTTTGCAGCTGACTAATATAATGTAATAACATTTTCAAGAATATATGAACAGCAACGTTAGTATATATATATATATATATTTATATATATATCAGCAAGAATTATGCATTTGTAGTTTCCGTATCCTGCGCTCTCTCTGTCTACGCTGGTCCATGGTAATTCACTTGTTTTAAGATAAATCACTGTGTGCATGCCCTTTGTGATGGTGCTGTGGTCAGTAAGGTCAGGGTTCCTCCTCTACACTGGAGCATTTAGCTCTTTGCTATTTGTGAAATATCCTCACTTAGCGAGTGCTAGTCCTCCACGAGCAAGGAGCCAGCTGTCCTGATCTATGTTAATGTGAAAACAAGAGGACCATTGAGCAGCAGAGGCTGTATCTGAAACACGTCTTAACAAGGTCAATTTAACTACAGCCTGAATGACGGCTGATCCGGAAGTTGGTCCACCAACCACCAATGGCACAGGATGACCTCCTTTTGTGGTGCGATTATGAATAATTTTAAATTAAAGGCAAACACGAATGATTGATGGCTGATGGTGCCTGGTGGTTTCCACTGGTGGCGAATTAATGAACACAGAGGATTTTTTTCTGCAACCAACTCAGCAGAGAAAGGATGGGGGGCTCTGTTTGACAGCTGAAAAGACATGGTCACAGGTGTTGTACGTCTAATTATATGGAATTATACCAAAGCTGAAGGGCTTTTGGATGACACCAAAGATTATTTATTTAGCATTTATTTTTCCAACATGTCCTTTCACCCTCACCTGCCTATCATGTTTCAAGAAACACTAATGTGTTTCAGGTAAAATGTAAAGGTTTTTCATAATCCTAAATGGGAATGGACGTGAACTCACACGGATTGCATCATCCAGCGCCCTCTCGAGATCTCACTCTCCACTCACTATGGCTTTGTGAAGGACTCTGAGCTGTAAGTTCAGCCAAACACAGACAGAGGGGGAGCGCTTAGTGGCTGAGATGTAATGATCTCCATCGTCTGTTCCTCGAGCCGGAGGAAAAACCATCATTAGGCCCTGGAATCAACACTAGTGGGAGGAAAAAGTGAGTCACTCAAAGAGCTCAATCTGTCATTATTTTATTCGTATGCCTTCATGTAGACATAGCATCCTCAAACCCAGACAGCGATAAATTAGAGAGGCCCGCAAAGCCTCTCACACAGTGCTAATGAGAGGAAGGCATTGAGTAAATGTTCCATTTGTCTCCATTGTGTTTATTTGCTCTGAACAGTTGACATCCTGTCTTCCCTTTTTCTGTTTGGTTTATATTCCCCTCATCCTCTTCTTTTAGAAGGCAGAGCTCATTTATATCTCGGCTGTAAGGGGGCTACAGTCAGTAGAGCTTCTGTCAAACACCATTGGCCTCCGAACGACTGCCTGCCCTCTCAGTAAGAGAGGGCAGGCAGTTGCTGCGATGTTGCTGCGATGTCAGCTGTTATGATCTGTTTAATCCCACAGCGTCTGGCTGTGTGATGATCGGGTTGACATTGAAAGGGCATCTCGGCCCATCAGTCGGCGTCAGGCCGAGCCTCTGCGGGTCCAGGGCCCTGGCTTCGCCTGAGAGGTTTGCGGCGTGTTGGCCCACCCAGCTCCCACCGACGGGGAGTCTCAGCGGGGCTCAGCCAGCTCATTTTACACACCCGAGGGGAGGAGTTTGGCCGTGAACCCACATCATAGCGGTTTCGATGTCGAATGAATTGTCTCACTTCTGTATGAAGCAGGAACCTTGAACAGGCATTTTAAATTGTCCGAAAAAGAAAAAAAAGCCCCAGGCCTGAATTTTTTTACATTTCTTAGTCACTAGAAGAAATCTTACTGGCACCATAAAACTAATTATGCAAATTATGCAAATTGGGTTTGAGAGGTCGCCAGAGTTCAAGTGTATATCTTGAGGTTTCTGCATAAGGTTTAAAATCAAACCATTTCTTCTGACCTTTGGCTAGTAAAATATAAATGTTCTAAAAACAGATGTCACTCTGGGTCAAAGCCCTTTTAGGAGCTTCTGCGCAAGTTTATCATTTTTGATTGGTGCAGCAATGCTTTTCTCTTGCTCTAAACCTGCATGAGGAAAATTACTTTTTTTAATTACTTTTCACTTTACTGAGCTTACCGTATCTTATTAAATCACCTTTTTGAGATAGTTGGTTTGGACAATGTGTTGAAGATTTGTTTTCCCCATCTTACCTTGTAAGCAAGAGTTTGCGGACTTCTTAATGTGTCCCGTGAAGTTGTCCATCAGACAACTATCTTTAAATGAGATGTTTTTGTGTTTATATTTACAGAATTGGCACAGATTCTGGTGTCATTTCAAGATTTTGTCCCTTTTGGTTATGGTATTATTAACATTTGGTCATAACAGAGATGGTTCGGTCTTCGTTGCAGAGGAATAGCTTGTCAATAGCCTTCATTGACATGTTGACTCAAAATAAGGTTTAATTTAAAGTAATTGAGGACATGCAGGAATGCGAGGAGTGAATTTCTGAATCATGTATTTGCTATTAGATTAGCTCAACAGTCTGTCTGAAGCAATGCCCAATATCAAGACCTGGTGGTGCCACGCAGTCCAATGCACCAAAAGCAAAAATGAACACAATTGCAGCACCAAATGATAAACATGATCTTTATGAACTAAATTAAACAAAATACAAAATCAGAATATAAACAAAACATTTAAAACAATAACTTGTCCCAACTGAGGCGAAGTGCAAGGTTTAAATGGAAAACAAAAACCAGGTGGGGAAGTGCAGGGCCAATGGGAACAGAGGTAAGCAAAACAGTGCACATGGGTCTGTGGAATGTTAAGTGAATAATTGGTTAACAAGAGCTAGAAGTTGTGACTGAAAACAAAAGGTGAGGGCAAACTGTGACAGGTGGTTTTGGTTTGGCACTGACTATTTTGCTTGCGATTTAGTGTCCTGTGCTTTGCCTTTTAATTCTGTCCTGGCCAGTTCACTGCCAAACATTCAGTAATGCACTTTATCCACTACACTAGGGAGCTGTGTGGTGTGGTAGTTACAGCTTGAGGTATGTGATCACGTAGTTTCCAGTTCCAGTTCCAGCATCGCTGAGGTATCCTTGAGCAAGGTACTTGAAATGAAATGCTTCAGTAAACACCTAGGTGTGATCTGTGTAATTCATTTTGTATAAAGGCATCTGCTAAGCTAGTTAATATTAAGTGATGCAAGTCTCTCTGAAAACGAAAGTCTTGTGAAGCAAATAAATAATGTAACCTAGCTCCGTAATGGTTGGCCCCCCAAATTGCAGTTGCGCCCCAGTGATGACATGGATCACATGATGTAACACCTTGTGGTAAATTCCTGGTATTTGTCCTGGTGAGGTGGAGGATCTCGTAGAAGATGAGTGGATGAATGGGGGGGAAAAGCTGGATGAGAGTCCAGTTATAATCTGTACGTTGGCTCTCATTCCCTGGTGTCTCCTCAAGGGTGCGTGGGCTGGCTGCTCACATGTCCACGCAGAGATGTTGGACACCCACTGGCTCCCTTCCTGCTGTTACTGGCACTGCCCACTGGTCTGTTTGAACACCTGAGCCGCTCATTCCTGCCCGCTCGCCGCATTCTGCCAAAAATGCACGGATCACGAACCTGCCTGGGGTTACTGTTGCCGCGCAGCCTGATGGTCACGGAAATCCAGTTTTGCTATACATCAATCATTGCGCAACGCGGTAGAAGAAACTACTTGCAATAACTGTGGGGGAGGGGGGAATTGTAGTCCTGTACATTTACAATGTTCATATTTTCAATAGAATCAACATGAATCAAAGAACAGTTAGAATAAAATGTTCAGAGAAAACGGCAAACCATACACATTACTGATTACTCTCCCCCCCCTACTGAGTCTGTAGGGGGGGAGAGATGTGTCTTTAAAAGATGCTTCATGCGTCAAGCTCCTATTCATTTATTTTTAAAATTTGTTTTATATCCAGTAAAATACATATTTCGTATTTAAACAATACTATATCAGTGTGAAGGGGATAAGGCCTGTTGGTTGGGGTGGGCAGTACATTACTACCAAGACTACCAAGCTTCTGACAAAAAACTGCTGTGACAAAGATGAGTTTCTTTTCTTGATCTCCTAGCCCGTTCCCTGACAACCGTTCTGTTCC
Organism: Hiodon alosoides; assembly: GCA_025775065.1. NCBI lineage: Eukaryota > Metazoa > Chordata > Actinopteri > Hiodontiformes > Hiodontidae > Hiodon > Hiodon alosoides. The sequence continues at coordinate 8,812 of JAOYSI010004700.1, forward strand.
TGTCCTAAAAAACCCAGTTTGTTCTCTGTGATTTAAAATTCATACAATCGCTAGTGGGTGGGTGGATGGGGGAGGCGGCCGAATTGATTTTGCAACTCTGTCTTCTCCGTTTCCCTACTGCGTTTTCTCTTGTATTTTTATTTTATTATTATATATATTTTCTTTTCTCCCTTTGGTCCTGCTTAGCAGATTCTCTCTGTGTTTTCTGCAAGATTCTGCAGTTCCTAAAGGGCCTTGAGAGACTGGAGCACACAGCTCACTGCACCACCGAGGAGAAGTACTGCACTGATATCTGATATATACAAACGAGAGAATGAGGAGCCTGACAGCAGACCGACATCTTAGGGGAATAAGTTGAAGCATATAAAGACCTGAGTTATTCGTGAGAGAGGCCGAGGCGATGGTTAACACTGCAGTAAGCCGTATGTTTTCTGGAGGGTTCTGTGGCCCGAAAAAGGGGCCAATTGACAGAAACTATGTAAATTAAAAGGAAGAACAATGGAACTGAGGGGCAGGTTTTTTGCATGGAAGGCTAATGAAAAAGGAATTTCACTAATCAAGGGGAAAGGAGGTTGTTAGTTAGGGAAACAAAATGGCTGGAACCAGCAGCAACAGTGACGTTAAGCGTTCATCTTTAGCAGAGTGAGAGTTGTTAAGAGGAGGAGAGGGATGGATAATATCTATGTAAGGGTTTTAAAGACCTTTTATTTTGGAAAAGTGGATTGAAGGTGGTGGGAGGGCATTCGGAAAAAGAGTCTGGGGTAGAAGCAGACTGGCGGTCTTGCCCGAGCAGAGTCCCTTTGTTTTGGTATGTTTTGACTTTTATTCATGCCTTGTTCGATCAAAATCCAAAAAGTTTTAATAATTATAATAATTATAATTCATGTGTGACATATCATTGTTTATGTATTCTAGCGGTCGTCCAGTGTGAAGTCATACAAAAATGTTTCAGGCAATGTGAAGAGGGCCGCATTAAGTCAGATAACATGTTCTACCCTCTGTCAATATGTCAATAACATTAAGCTGCTTTAAAAAGTGGTATGAAGTCAGATTATAGCATTTTATAATTCTCTGCTTTGTGTGAGCACCTCTTTCCCACAAGGAGTAATATTTGAAAATGCATCCGCCATTCCCCATGTCACTCCAATCCTCCAATTTAGTCTCTTTCCGAGAGGTATACATTAGTTTAATTATGGCTATATATTGGTCATTTTGTTTCAGCGCCCTTGCGTTCATCCTGGTATATTTAGTTTCTGGCATCTTGTAATTTACAATGATTAACTGTGTTAATAACTGTTACTGACCATCTACACAACCCCTTAAACCAAGCCTTGAGGGCCAGGGGTCTGCTTTTTAGTTGTTTATTTATTTATTTATTGTTTTGCCAACCCGCAATTAGCAACTGTTTCAGACCTGGAGCAGCAGATGAATTGATTTTCCGATGCTAATAACGATTCCAATCGAGCAGTTAGGGGCTGCGGTGGAAAGGAAGGCAGCAGAGCCTGTCGCCCTTGACCATCTGAAACCACACCATTATCTACCAACCTGCTGAATCAGATATATACATTTTTCCCTCTTTGGCCCACTTTCTATGGGTGACCGACTGTACTGATGGATTGAACTGAACTTGGTACCATTTGTGTGGTGGAGATCTCGCCCGACAGCAGTAGCCGAGATTCTGGGAGCCGCGTGGCCCTCTGGAGCCACTCTGCCTTACCTCCGCTCCTGTCCCAGGCTGGCTGTAATGGAGACAAATTTCGGTGGTCTCCAGCACAGCTGACAAATACGCAGGCATCCTTTTTTTATGCACAAACCTTGTCTTTGTCTTTGTTCCCGTTTTTTTTGCTTGCAGTTTTGTACTGCAACCGAAGGTTTGGCATTAAAAAAATTTCTTTGCCATGCTATAGGTTTGCTTGCTTTTCTTTTTTGACTGAACTGTGATCTGATTTTGATGACCATCCTAATCCTCTGAGTGTCCCTGTGCTGTGAGACAGGGGAAAAATAGAAGGAAGGAGAAAATATACGAAGCTGTTACATTGGTTGCAAAATAACCGTGTTCTTCACCTCCGTATATGTGGCACAGCTGCCCAGCACTGCCAAACCTCAGCTGACCGATAGGCCACGGTCGACAAATATCCGAGTCACAAGGCAACAGTTTAACCAGAGAGAACATTAAAAACATATCAGTTGCTGCAGTTGGTGGCCATCCTCAATTTTCCCCGCTTTGTGTTTGCAGCCAGCCTCCCATGGCCTCCCATAATGACGGGTGATAGCAGGCTTGCATTTTTTATTCCGGCCCACGAGGTGTCTCTCAGTGATAGACCATCAATTTACTCTGTTTCCCACTGTTCAACATCCATCCACACAGAGCGACGATGTCAATCATCCGCCCCCACCACAGCCCATTCACCTCAGCCCATTCTCACCCCACATCATTTCCCCATCCACCAGCACTCGAAGAGCACAGGAGGGGTTAACAATACGCTGTAAGATATGTTAGGGTTTTTTTTTTTTTTGGTTTACTCATTGTCTCCTTTATAAAGCTGAGCTGGAATTTATGCACAGAATGTTTTATTGTGAAGGACATGCCTTCTCAGGACATCTGTCAGCCTGACTGCGAGCCATGTGTGTGCTGCTGTTCTGAACTCATGCTCCGGTCTGTCGGGCATGGCCAGCAGGAACCACCATCTCCATCCATCTGGGCCCGCTGTAAATTGGGCAACAGAGTGGAATAACGGCTGAGGCGCTGGAGGCGTGGCGAGTGGGAGATAAGACAATTGGTTTTTGAAAATGTTTAGCTTACCTTTATCTGCCCGGTAGTGTCTACAGAAAAAATATATATAATCTGTTCTGCAAAGGGTACCTTGCCGCAGCGTTTGCTGCCCTGAAACAGTGTGCTTCGGAGGCAATTGAGAACTTCACGTGAAGGTGGAGTTTAGTGAAAGTGCACTAAAGGGCACCATAGTTAGTATATATACGTGGGAGAGGAGAACAGATGGTGAGACTATGCTCCTCTATGACGACGTCTCAGAGGTGCAGTGAGTTCACTAGAAACAGTGGAGAGCAATGCAAAGGAGGCCGAGCGGCATTTGATTGCTCACCCCTGTTAGATTGGGACTAGTGGCCTTGGGAATAGCTACTGTTGCATCTCCTGTGATTAAGTTTCCATGTCAGATAATCGTTACCTTTACAGTAAATGTCTAAATGTACAAATAAATACAGATCTGAATCTGTACCTTTATCTTAATAGCAGTCTTCCATCCAAATGTTCACAATTACACAATAAATAAGTAATACACTTAATAAATACATAATAACCACCAGCTGTCTCTCAGCACATTTTATTGAAGAAAAAAGTATATATTTAATTGTTTGTTGAAGACAAATTGTCTGAAGGCCCTAAAATCCTTGTCATGAGCCCACTGATTGTTGGATAACCACTGGTAGGAGAAGGGCACGGGCCTTTTGTGAAAAGCAGAGGCTGTTTCAACACAAACAGCAGCGTTCCATATCCGCTACACAAAACAATATTTCCTGATAGAAGATCATCCTTAATTTTGTGTGCTACGAATGCTATTGTAATGGCCGCCGACAAGAAGCTTCCCAAGCACAGCCTTATTTATAGCGCACCACAAATGGGTGACTGGAAATTAAGCGAAAAATATTCACAGTGGCGAGATTGACGGTTTTAATAACCACTGCGTCAAATGCGCAGATTAGAGCAGCGCAGTGTGTGTCAGCACACATAAAGTACCGCATTGTGTAATTCACATTTGATTTGTTTTCTGCAACTTATTTTTGTCCTCATTATTGTTAAAACAATGCATAATTATAACAGTCATGATTAATTACAGCATCGCTGGGTGTGCACATCTGTTTAATTGCAACTTGGTGGGGGGAAAGGAACACTTGAGTTTTAATGCTGATGCTGGAATTGAGGATTTTTATTTTCCTTGTTTTTTTTTTGCAAGGAAAACTGAAGAGCCCTAATCAGGGTAGTTAAATTCTCTCCGATTAAGGAATACATTATTTCCTATATGGGCTTGTTATTGCATCATGTGGGCAAAATAAACGGAATGCAGAATTTTAATGGGAGCCACGTAAGATGCAAGGCTTCACATCAAACTGGCATCAGCGCTCTGAGGAGAGCACCAGGAGGCTTCTGCATTTAATGTATTCACCTTTCTGCGTGTGGGCCTGTCGAATATGGGAATCCATAACACTTCATATTGACTCTGCCTCACTCAGCTGCTGCAGGATCAAAACTCTGGGGGGTACGAGGGTGTGGATGCCTCATTCAGGGGCGCCACTAAGAATTTTGGGCCCCATGAAGAGATTGCAATTTGGGCCCAAATTAATTCCAAGCTTTTTGAGGGCCACCCCCCCATAATGAAATGGAAAGTTTCTAAATATAAAATAAAAACAAACACAAAAAAAATAAAATATTTGTTGTGACCACCCTTTGCCTTTAAAACTGCATCAATTTTCTTAGGTACGCTGTTGTAGTTTTATTAGACAATCGGCAGGTAGATTGTTCCGAGTATCTTGAAGAACTTGCCAAAGTACTTCTACAGACTTTGGCTATCTGCTTTGCTTTTGTCTGTCCAGGTGATCACAGACAGCCTCGATGATGTTGAGATCAGCGCTCTCTGGAGACCATACCATCTGTGGCAGAATTCCTTGCTCTTCTTTCAGAAAATGAATGTTTGAACATCTAAAAAAAAGGTTTTTCTACTGACACACTAATGCAGAAGACAAAAAATAAACTTAAAAGACTACATTTGAGTAAAACTAGGGTGCCTAAGACTTTTGCACAGTACTGTGTATATATATATATACACACACACACACTATATGGACAAAAGTATTGGGACACCTACACATTATACCTACAGGAGCTTTTATGGCATCCCATTCTAAATCCATAGGCATTAATATCTAGTTGGTCCCCCCTTTACAGCTGTAACAGCTTCCACTCTTCTGGGAAGGCTTTCTACAAGATTTTGACGTGTGTCGTTTGGAATTTTTGCCCATTCTTCCAGAAGAGCATTTGTGGATCAGACACTGATATTGGGGGGCCTGGCTCTCTCTCTGTTCTAGTTCATCCCAAAGGTGTGGTTGAGGTCAGGGCTCTGTGCGGGCCAGTCAAGTTCTTCCACACCAAACTCATGCCCTTATGGACCTTGCTTTCTGCACTGGGGCACATTCATGCTGGAACAGAAAAGGGCCTTCCCCAAACTGTTTCCACAAAGTTGGAAGCATAGAATTTTCCAAAATGTCTTG
>JAOYSI010004701.1:0-11852 GCA_025775065.1 Hiodon alosoides
TGTGTGTGTGTGTGTGTGTGTGTGTGTGTGTGTGTGTGTGTGTGTGTGTGTGTGTGTGTGTGTGTGTTAGTAGAACGCTTCAATTTTTTCAATCTTGTTTTACTAAATTTTCATACATTGTGTGTTTGTTTTTTTTAATTCATTAAGTCTTCCCTACATAGAAGGAACTATGTAAACAAACGTATTACATTCTTTTATTACAAATTTCATGACGTGTAACTGGGATACGGACATGGTGGTGTCTGCACTGCTGAAGCAAATGTTAAGTTATGTACCCAAATGGTTTAAAACCAAATGCAGATAAGAATTAACACCTTCAGATCATCATAACTCTCTTATTAGTTAAAAAAAAAAGTCTGATTACATTACCTTTTTAACATAATCTGTTATACAGATGAACCCATATACACCCATGTTGTTTCATGCTGGACAGCCAATTTGATTTGAAGTTCCTGAGAAGATCCAGTTTGTGCAGTGCCTTAGATTCCTACAGTGTCAATTTTAGAAACAAAGTTCAACTGCATGTACATTTCACATATTTCAAGACAAAAAGTAAATTAGCATTTATCTTGCATCCCAATTCTAAACTACCCAAAACTATTTTTTTTTTAAACTAACAAACTGATATTAGCATAATTTACAGAATACAGAGTACAAATAATACTGTGGAGCTTTGTTAGGTGTTAAATGCACCTTGCTTATTAGATAAGTCCCCGAGGGCCACGGTGTTTGCTGGTTTTCGTTCCACCCATCTAACTAAAGTATAGCATTAAACTATCCCCTGTTTTGCAGATCATGGTCCAGGGCTAGTGAATTCAGAGTGGAATAATGGGAACTTGTTGCTTGTTACTACTCAATACAGTTGCAGAATGTGAAGACGCAGAAATCCAAGCGATCTGAAGGTGTTAATCTGGAGGGGTTAATTCTTATCTGCATTTGGTTTTAAACTTTTTGGGTACATAACATTTGCTTCGTCTGTATCCCTATTACACGTCATGAAATTTGTAATAAAAGAATGTAGTAAGTTTGTTGCGTAGTTCCTGTGATCCCAGTAATTGTATGTTACTTCTATGTAGGGACGACTTTATGAATTAAATTTAGTAAAACAAGATTGAAAAAATCGAAGCGTTCTAATTAGACGAAAAATGGAAGGGATCTGATTGGGCGAAAAAATGGAGCAATCTGATTGGTCGGAAAAAATCTGATTGGACGGATTTTTCGCATAATCACGGTACTTGATGCTAGTTTCCAAACTAGTTGAGACATCCAGTCCATGGTCTATCTTCAGAACTTCCTTGAATGTAGTCGGCAGCGGTGAAATGATGACCAAACAAATGTGCTGCCTCTGCGAATCACGAACATCGACCTAGACCCACTTCTTCCTTTTGATTTTTATTTTTCCTTTGATTACGTGAAAAAATGGTTTCTCGACTCAGCCATTTCTGTTACCGGAAGTCAGAATACCCTGCGGCGGCCATTCCCGGAAGCTACAAACCTGGAAGTGTGAATTTTTTTATTTTATAAAACTTGTTGAAGAAAGCACAAAACCTCATAGAGGAAACATCCATCATACAAATGAGAAGTTGTTTCCAGAACCATATAAAATAATACAAAATGGCAAAATAAAATAAATCCAGAATGATAATGTAGGGGTTTAACATAAAGTTTTAATAAATCAAATTCAGACTTGCTTGGTGTAAAATAAATGAAAAATAAATAAATAACAAATAAAACAAAAAAAAAGCAACTAAGAGCAAAGCTTGAAACAAGTGTGAAAAATTGTTAAGATGCTTAAAACTAGACGAAGAGCCTGGGAGGACCAGTTTTGATTGGCTAAGCACGAGTTTTACGTAATCGGAAAACCACTGCAAATGCGAGTACGGAATTGGAGTAAGAAAAGTACGCAATTTTTCTTTGGTTACGCCATGTTGCCAGCAGACAGATACAAAACAGAAATTGTCGAATACTATTCACGCGTGACGTCGGGAAGATAATCAACACGAATTTCTTTCACCGTGTCAGTCAGTTATCGCATAACTTGTAAACAAAGCGGATAGCCTTTATTTCCGTTTTTACCGTTGCGACGTTATGATAGCTCGACAACTTTGACTTATCAAATGTGATCGTTAAGCATAGGTTTGTGCTCTTTAAGCTTTAAATATTCTCAACGTTTCTATATGGATCCTATACCATGTCACCGAGACCCGTGTCAGCCTGTTTTGACGCGAGAGTGCTGCCTGCTGTGTAAACTAACAAGCTAGCTAGCTAACGCTGTTTACGGTTGTTTAGATTTTCGAGTGGGTGTTCGTATTCAGGGAAAAAAAACGTCGCATTTCTACATTTTCTTAAATTTAAGGTGTAATTTGTTTTATTTTTTTAGAAACGTACACGTTAAAATGGCGCTTATGAGTGGAATGGAAGATGCTACCAAAGGACGGGAATGTACGATGAAGCAAGGGTCGGGTGTCGGCCTACGCAGTCGACCATGTTCCAGTGAGAGAGACGGCCAAGTTCTGGCTGTCAGAGCGGCGCTCCTGGAAAGATTGGGAACCTACGAGCCGGTTGTGACTTGCCTACAGGCAGTGCTTGTGTGGGAAAGACCGCTCCACAGCGTCTTACTTTACACTGCGGTCAACGTTGTGTTTTGGTAAGTTTCCGTTAACGACAAAACAAGTATATTATTTAATTGTAATGTTGATTTTTGTGTTTATGTAAATAATGCTAAATATTTGTTAAGCCTATGTAACGCTGTGGCTTCGCTTGTACATGTCGTGTCTCTACTTAACTGGCACCTCCTTCTGTCAATGTAATATAAGAAACAGACGGTCACCATAACACCTATTTTTAACGATGAGCTTTTCATGCAATTGCTTTAAAGGTAATTTCTTGTTTTTTAAGAATGCAATTATTAGTATGTTTTCGTCGCAGATTGCTAAAAAAATGTCTAACCTTTGAGTACTGCATGCGAGTGACACACGAGTGAGGTGAGATAGCTAACTAGTTGTTTTGTTCTGCTTGACCACTTGTCCAACACATCGTACGAAGTTATATACAAAAGAATAGCGGGCGTGTTTTATGTATTGTTATTAAACGCTATGGATTATTGTGAACGTAGCTACTCGGTGGAAAACTTTTTAGCCTGTCAAATCTCTTTTTTTTTTAGCTGTTCTCAAAACGATTTTGCTTGCATCACCGGTTTTCCCGTTTGCCCTATCATTCTTCCATCAAAGCAGTCCACGGTGGTGAGACGTTAATTTGAAACCCTTTAACCCCGAAAGACACAGTAACATGCAAAGTTCATAATTGGCCCACAGCAGTCCTGACTTAGACGCTCTGAAAACTCCAGTCTGATAAGTAGTGAGTCGTTGGTGCTTATGAATGCCCCACTTTGTCAGTCAGTTTGAGGCCTGTACATGGAAAGGACTGCCAAGCTCCAACATGGATTAACCAGACCTGCAGCACGGTTAAGCTCTTGAAAGTTATTAATGCGGAGGAATCCAGGGCCTTAAAAATTAGGTTATCCCCTTTTCAATTTGTGTGTTGAATTATACATTTAGAAAATCTGCTGATAAATTCGACATTCCTAAGACCATTTTCAAACTACTTAGTTACTGTCGCGGTCCTATTCTAGAGATGTGGTTTACCTAACTGTCAACTGTGTTCTCTTCTTCTTCTAGGTTATTTTCCGCTAACGTCCTCTTATTCACCCCTCTTATTCACCTTATTCACCCCCATAGTAGATTCATTAAAAATGATCTGAGTGTGGTTCAGCCTGCAGAAATTGAACTGCAAATCTCAGATAGTGTATAGAACAACTTAACACAGAAAAGCAGAGCGTGACTAATAATTATCCCAATGATAAATGTGGATTACCTTGGGATCGGTTTGCATTAAATGTTTATTTCCTTGTTAAAGCAGCATGAGGTGATTTTTAGGGCTACAGCAGGCATGGGGGGTATCCAGCGTATTAACTTACACTAATTGTAGGTGGCCTTGAGTGCACCTACGGTGGCCCTGTGAGGATATTGTGTGGGCCTTCAGGATTGCCCTGGGTATGCCATGTTTGGGAAATTCTCTGTTTGAGGACGTTTGGACTCGGTGGCAATGGCCCCTTCAGAGAAACGCACACCTTTTCTGATAGCACTTGGTTTACAGCCACGCTGTGTTCTCCAGTGCTACACGCTGTGCTTGTGTGACCTGGCAGCCATTGCACCAGCAGTATTTCCCCATGAAAGGGCTCCATTATTTGTCGAAGCAGACGATGGAAAAAAGTACTGTTTGTTTGGAAGCTGAACAAAGGTAAATAAGCAGCCGTGCTTGAGCTGCCATCCCTTTGCATTGTGTTCTCGTTTCACAAGAGCTTTCTTCCTCCTGTCTCCTGGCTGTTTAGTTTTTGCAAAACAGTCCATTCAGCTTCAGCTCTGATATAGAGCAGCAGTGAGTTTTATGTTTTTTAGCATTAGTTTTCCTGTAGCGACGGTGTTTGGGTCACAGTGAAACGCGGGACAGGTATATCGGTTTCTTATCTGTGATCTGGTTTTGACAGATAGGGGGCGCTAGTCCTGTTCTTACCTCCCTGCGCCCCCTCTTTTCCAGGTTCTTTGCCCTGACCTCGCTGCGCCTGCTGTTTCTGCTCTCTGCCGGCCTGGCCACCGCCATCTGCATCGACACCTGGAGGAACCGAATCTGGCCTGAGATCAGAGGTGCGCTCCCTGCTTTGCCCTGGCTTCCAAGCGGCATTGGACCCAAATAAGAACAGGAATGCCTTTGTTGCAGCTTTAAGTACGGTATCCTTGAGTGGAAATTGGTTAGACAAATGTAGTATGTAATGTTATGTATGTATGTAATCGTGATTTGACTTACCAGATATTTCTGACACTGATTTGTTGTCTGTCTTTACAGTTAAGCGACCGGACGAAAGTGAAAATGAGGGGTATGTTATTTCAGTTTCCTTGGTAATTAAGAACTGTGGTGCTACACTTTTACTTTATTTATGTTTTTTAGTCCTGCACCCCACGCCAGTATTTGCACGCGCTTTATAAATACCCCCTGCATAAATCTAGATTAGTAATAACAATGGGGAGGTTTAACAGTGCGATGGCTGCAGGGTTGCACATCGAACTCCAGTTTCAGAACGTAGCCAAAAGCCCTTTCTTGCCTTCTTGCTGCCTGGGTGCACTGTAAACTGCGGAAGCTGATCCGCCAGAGCGCTAAGTCAATAAGACAGAAAGGAAAAAGCAATATCTGACTGGTGTGTTCATGAAGGCCTAGGCAGCTGTTGGCGTTATAAGCACAGCTGGCTGTTTTCTGTGGATGAGAATTATGATGACGCGTCTTCTTCTAACTTCTCCTCCCTTCCTGCAGCTGGGGCCTGGTCCAACCTGGGGCACTCAGCGTCCCCGAGTTGTGTCACCACATGGCTGAGGTCTGGGTTACGGGGTTGTCCTTTGCCACCAGCCTGGTGCATTTCAAACGGCACAACCCAGGCAAGGTGAGGCCTTTCCGCCCCTGCTTAATGTGTGAGGTTTTTTTCCCCCCTGATCGTGTTAATATATATATGTATATATTAAAATGAATTGCTCTTCTGTTGCTTTTTATTTAAAAAAAAAAAAGCGATCAGCTAGATGTGAAAAAATGTGTATCGACAGCTGTTGGCTTAATTGAGTGTGATGGAGAGATTGCTGGGACAGCAGCCAGTGTAATCACAGGTGTCTGTGTTGCACAGTTCTGTCTCCTGATCTGCTGTGTCTTCACCTTCCTGGCCATGGTTGGGCACTACGTTCCAGGGCTGATCCTGTCCTACTCTGTGGGTGAGTACAGGAGTGCCATGCGACACTGGGGAAGGATGAAAACAGGATTTCCTCCCCCTTCTTAAAGATGCATTGGGCCAAATTGGATAGGATGGCTCTGTCAGCATTGATTACAGCAAACCGGGGACAGCAGGCTAAGGAGGTTGGGCTTGGCCGATGCTCGTTGACGTCTGAATTGTAGGAGTCAGATAGTTTGTGTTCTATTAGCTCGGTCGGTCCGAGGTTATGGCCCGGCCCTGACAAAAGCGAATGGATAGCTTCTGACCCTACCGCGCTTGGCCTCACATTGCGATCCTCTTCTCGGCCATCCCTCCTTTCTCCCCGGGCCCCAGTGCTGGCGGTGCTGCTGGGCCCCCTGGCGGCCTACCACCGGGTTTGGTCACGGCTGTTCATCAGGTTGGAGCCGGCCCTGCAGCGGCTGGACTTCAGCGTGCGCGGCTACATGATGTCCAAGCCCATGGAGAACCAATGTGAGTAAGAGTGTGTCTGTTTGTGTGTGTCTGTTTGTGTGTGTCTGTGTGTGTTCCATCAATATCACACTGCGCTTCAACACTGTACGATTTCACACCCTTCCCCCACCCAGTGCTTATAAATGCACACAAGCGTTGCTGGGTGTGCCGCAGACTGGTTTTAATGGAATTCGCCGAGGAGAATCTTCCTGGGAAAGCCATTATTCAGGTGTTGGCCCACTCTCTGGTTAGCTCAGGCAGATAACTGACGGATGGAGAGCTCTCCTCACTGTGTGTCTGTCTGCAGTCCTCCGGAGGCCCATCCGCCATATTGCCACGGGGGAGGCCAGCGACAGCGAGGAGGAGGAGCTGGCGGCCTTCTGCCCCACGGTAACTCTTAAACCAAATCTCCTGTGGGCTTGTTGTCGTCCAACCCCTCACCTAAATTGAAATGACGACCGTTGGTCTGTATGATTTTGCCATGATGTCTTTCGCTAGTGTTTTCATGAGAGCTGTTAATTGACGGAAAACGTGAGGCTTGGGTAGTCGGGTGAATGCAAGAAGTGGCCACACCGTGTCCAGCTAGAGTTGGTAACATCTGGATTCCCACCAGCTGGACGACGCAATGGTGGCCAGGGAGCTGGACATCTCTGACTCTGAACACTCGGACGCAGAGGTCTCGCACACTGACAACGGGACGTTCAATCTGTCCCGTGGCCAGACCCCGCTGACAGAGGGCTCAGAAGGTGAGGGCGCGTCCGTGCTGTGTTTAGAACCGGGTTCTCGGTTCTCGGGTGGTTTCAAATCTTTTGTGTGACATGAAGGGGGATTGAACCCTCATACGGCATGTTGTTTTAATTGGCTAGAAGTCTGTAGCTTAGTCGTCGTTTGTCTTGAAACGAAGGCTGAGGGACAACAGCCGAAGGGGGTTGACTAGGGAAAGAAAGTGTTATTCAGACATTCTCCTAAAGTGTTGTAAATCGTCACACATGTAGCAGTTTCTCCTGGCTACTGAACCTGAAGGGGAAATACCAATAAAGGGGCAGATGACGTGACACCTCAGTCTGTTGGGCTTCTGTAATCCCTAGACCTGGACCGGCACAGTGACGCAGAGGAATCCTTCGCCCGAGACCTCCCCGACTTCCCCTCCATCAACCCGGATGCCACGCTGATGGACGACGACGACGACACCAGCATCGGGCTGCCCAGCCTGGTGAGCCGCCGCGCCGGCCCGCTGGACCTGGACGCCAACATGGACTCAGACCAGGAGGACCTGGATGGCGAGCTGTCTCTGGATTGCCTGCCCGCCTCCTACGACTTAACGGGTGAGATCGCCGGGGCCATCGCCAGCAACATGATCCAGGCAGCCCTGGCCGGGGCCCTGCAGCCGCAGCCGCCGACGGGCCCCCGCCCAGGGGTCAGGCCCCGAGGAGTCCCCCGACGGGGTTACCGCAAGCAGTCCAGCTCGGAGCTGGACACCGACCCGGAGGGCGAGGACTTTGAGATGCTGGACCAGTCGGAGCTGAACCAGATGGACCCTTTGGGAGCCCCCGGCCGGGCAGACGGGCAGACGGGCCAGCAGCTACTGCGGCAGGGATCCAACTTCCTGTCCAATCTGTTGGGAAAACCGCAGTAAAAGTGGATCTGTTAGAAATGTCCACCTGCGTTTCGATGCTTGTGAGTGTGTTGTGAATTGTGAGTGCGTGTGTGTGTGGGTGTAACCTTGGGGAACTACCACGCGCTCTTTTTGGTCTGCAGTTAATATCACTGTGAAGTAATTTAGTTGTTTGGGTTTGTTTAGTTTTTTTGTTTTTTTTAAAGTAATAACTTTCTCCTGAGCCTATTTTCCTAAGACAACAGTGATCTTGATAACTTTGTTTTGTAGGCTGAGCAATAGGTAATAAACAAACAAACAAAAATGAATAAATAACTGATGACATGAGCCAGCGTAAATAAAACACTTGCCAATCGCTCTTTTCCCAAGTGTCCACGACTGGTTTAACAGCAGCTAGGACGTCAAAACCGTTTGCAGTGGAGTCAGACTGAGAGGTCCTGCTTGGGTTCAGCATTAAACTCCCGGGACACAAAGGATAAGTAATGTGGGACCAACGGAATACATTCCTAATCGTTAGTGTCATTTAGTTAGATATCGACACCGTTCAACAGAAATTATCCTTTCCTGGGGCTTTATGGTTGATTGCTGTCATTCATTGTTTTTAAAATACCATAGGACTGTGACCGGATTTAATTAGTCAAACAACTACTTGTGCCATTAAAACTTGTCTGTTCTGCAGTGTAGATACATGTATAGTCCCGCCCCTGTATGTCTCCAAATTAAAACTCTAATAATCACAAATTGTAGAGCCAGCACAGATGTTTTCAAAGTGAACATATTGTGACCATTTATAAATAAACTGGGAGTTGTCCTGGTTATAATGTAGAAATCAGGTCTACCACCAGCCATGGGGAAATGACCTCCCCCGCTCCTCCTCCAATGTCTTTCTCTCTCCCCGGTCATCGCTACAGTTCTACACTGCCAGGGGTCCCATCAGGGGATGCTCTGGTGTGTGCACAACAAGGGCTCTCTGTTTGTTTGTTTGTTTGTTTGTTTGTTTAGAACGCACTGGGCTTAAATTTAGCTTGAATCGCAGCTCGCAGTGGCACCCAGTAGATCCAATGACCGTTTTTATTCGACCCTTAATAATCTACCCCGAAGAACAACCAGAAAGGAGAAAACTGCTTTTGACTCGGAGGCCACTCTCTGAACATTGTCCTTTATTTTTTAATAGGACCAATAATTGAATTTCAATAATTTTGGGCTCTGCCTGACTTTGATATCAGTTCCCCCTATCCTATAAGATTTTGGGAGTTGTAGATGGTGTGCAGGTCTGTTTATTTATTTTATTTTAAAGCCAGTGCCAAGAACACTTGGCATCTTCACATAGAGAGCCCAGGAGCCCCTACCTGTGCTTAACATGTTGCAATAGGTCACGTTTGTTAAGTGTGAGTTAGCTGTATCATGCAGTTTTCTCTGGTTTTGGACACACCGTTAAGTAATGAAGGCGTGAAAGACTTCATTAGTAGTTTTCATTGTTTGACCCTATTTAATATTTTCATCACTATTGTGAACTCTTAAAAAATCGAATTCTAGAGAAATGGCAGAATGTGTTTTCTTGCAGAATTATTATTTAGCTGGGTGTCCTGTGTGAACCCGAATGGAGTTGCATATGTTACGAACATCGCCTCATATGGTGTATTGGCCCCAGGAGTCTGGTTTAATACTCCCACACTTGGAAGTAGCTCTTCTATCAGGTTATGTACAGTAGACCTTACCCGTTGTACTGGATGAAACATATTTTTGTGGCTTTAACAAGTTTTTAGTGATGTATTCTTGTGATTAACAATGGCAGGAATTCATTTAATTCACAAAACTCCTGTTTACCTAAGAAAATCTAGAAAAATTCTCTCCTGGAATGATATTTTGTGGGTGAATACATTGACGTTTTTGAGTAGAAATACCATTTTTCTAATACCATTTTTAAATGAGTGAATTATATTTCATTGATTGTCACTGAATTAAACCTGTTTATACAGTGAATAAAGAGGTTTTCCTGTATGTTTTTCGTAATGTTAATATCCTGGAATTGTTATAGATGTGCTATGTGCATGAATTTTAAGGTGTATTTTTAAAGATAATTTTCACTTTGACTTTTGCCCATAAGACGCTAGTACAATAGGCTTTTTGAAAACGACAAATATATATATTTGTTGTAAACATTTTGTGTAGTCTGGGATAATACCCTTTAGTTTCAAAATGGACAATCAGAAAGCCTTACTTTGGAGATAATTTCACTGAAATCATGGAAAAGGAAGCTTTGAAGTGTTATAGCCTAATTGCACTGAGGTTGTGTTAATATACAATTTTAGTTAATAATTTCAAAAAATTTTTGGCCGGGAGTAGAGTTGAGATTTATGGTGACGTAAGCAAACCACACCCCTAATTAAAGGATTGTGACCTGGTCTGAAAGATGAGATGATAGCTGGTTATTCCTGAAGTGTGCCATGGGGTGAGCCAGATCTGCCTGGGCAGTTACACTGTGCATTGTCACATCCATGTAGCACAGCTTGAGCGTAACGGTGTGGGTAACAGAGCAAGCGCTAAAATGCACGCTTGAACCACACTGTGGGTTCCATGCGGTCACAACAGAATTTTGCTGATCGTTTTACCCAACTTTGTGAACGCAGTGCTTTTTTTCGGCAGGTGTACTTTCTTCACAGCCCTCCACAAGGCGGGACGCTGTAAAAAGTGTTTAAATCATTATAATATTATAATAATCATAATAAACAGTGCTGGATGTGTCCCTTTGTGGCCTTTGGCGTGATTTTCTTGTGATTTGAAATGAAGGTTGTGTGTGTGTGTGTTTTTTTTTCCCCTGCTGCTTTTTCTGTTGCTTTTTATCAAAAGAAATAATAAGTGTTATTTTCTTCAAATCAAACTTATACAAGCCTCGGCTGTGATTTACACAAAGAGCTGGTTCAAACGCAATTGAAAGACATTACTCTGGTTTATACGTTTTTTAAAAAGGGGGCAATTGCCCAATATTTGTGTTGTATAGAGAACTATTTGTGAGGACGTACAGTAGATTATTTATAGAACTACTCAACTTCCCTGTTCAAAGAGGTGGTCTATAAAACATTTGTTTCGAACTGTACACAGGCGTTGTTTTTTTTTGTTTGTTTGTTTTTTTAAAGGAAGAGGGTGAATTTAAGAGGTTGAATCAGTGATTGGTCTAGATAACCAGGTGGCTGGGTGTTCCTCCTGGATAAGGGGAGATTCAGTCGAAGGTATACATTTCAGTAAGTGTATACTGTAAATGGAAGAAAAGAAAAACTGTAATTGGTTTTGATATGTTTTGATGTGAATTAAAGAAAAAATATACATAAGTACTTGTTTGGTATTTTTTATATGAACAATAATGAACTGTGGAATGCCAGCTAGTCTATAAACCATGAGTACAGGTAGTCTGTCCTGTTTATAACACAGGACTTTGGCACAGGATTTTTTTTTCCTCCCCTCCCGTGAGCTTTAGTGCATGTGTAACTTAACAGCCAACTCTCCGCTGCCACGGCCTTGTGCAATGTTGCACAAGGGTTTAAATGTTCAAACACTCATCGGAAGATTCTGGAACGATCAATTATCTTTTTAATGACCTGGTAATGCACCACAATGGGTGTTTCTTTTTCTTAATACGGTTTCTAATTATTCAGTTGTTGACTCATGCAGTGTGAAGCTGGTGAAAGTAATATATATCATGTAGATTCCATGAAATCTCTTCCGGCAAGCTGATTTCCAGGACTCTTTTGGCCTCTCCAGTACAAGGCCCCACACAACAGATTAGGTCTCCCTGGTGGCCACTATTGTGACTTCTCAGTCAAGGGCCACCTTGCAAATTGCAAAAACATTTTCATCCTCGATGATATGACAGTAAGGTTTTCTAAAATGTTTTGCATTCATTACTTTTCATCACATGTAGGCTGTCACGCTGAAATAATTATAATAATATGATAATAATAATAATAATAATAATAATAA
>JAOYSI010004702.1:0-14093 GCA_025775065.1 Hiodon alosoides
TATTTTTTTTTTTTTTTTATGCGCGGCTGTTAGTTTGAATTAAAGTAAGCAAACACAAAAACGTAGGATCATGGATCACAACCTGCTGTTCAAAATGCAATTAAAAATTTGGGATGAACATATTGTAATATGTGAGTGGGTTACGTCAAATATGTTATGGGCGTCAACGACAACAGAGTAAGTTTGTAGCTTGAGACCCTAAAATTTTAGTTATAACCGGAAGACACTTTGTAAATGACAGTTAATTATAACTCTGTTGAAATAACATATTTACCCTTAGTGTGGAGTTGTGCCTCGATCTTATTTACTTATTTATTTGTTTATTAATCCATTGTGCATTTAGACCCGGAGTGCCCAACGTGCATAATCAGTATTTAAAAACACATTATCGCTAATCACTGATAATTTATAAAGTGAGTGATTATTTCCCTTAAGCCATTCAACACAAGCCGAGGAGCCCACAGACACATTTTTAACCTAACAGTGCAAAGCAGCTGTAAACCGAGGAGACTGGTGTCCACACACACATTTTTAACCTAATATGCACAGCAGCTGTAACCAGAGACTGATGCACATACACATACGATGTTTTATTATGGTTCATCTATATATTTATAAATATATATTTTGAAAAAAAAGGTACTTAATCTGGGGGTATTAACCAAATAGATCAGGTCATTTCTGAATTAAATTAGGTCTGAATCATGTATTGTATTTCTGTCCAAGATTTGTTTTGTTTTTTAAATAATTTCTTATCCTCCTGCTCACCTATGAGGTGGTGGTGGGCCATATTTGCTGTGGTTTTGTGCACCTCTGATTTAAGACATTTCAGTAATCACTAATAATTTAAAAAGTGAGTGATTATTTCCCTTATGCTGGTCAACACAAGCCAAGGAGACAGATCCCCACACACACATTTTTAACCTACTACTGTTATGTCATTAATATAATGTTATTGATATTATGTTAATATTAAGAAATCAGATAAATTATAGAAATATTTGGTTCAGTGTGATATAAAACTTTTCAAAAAACAAAATATACCTCAAAGACAAGACAGCTGCATCTCTAGAAAAAGTTACAAAGTTACAAATCTTGGAGAGAACCAGAAGGCATGAATAAACTGTGAAAGGCTTAGAATTTATTATCTCAAATTTTTTGTGAGGATTGTTTCTGAACCTGAAATTGAAAGATAAGCTACCATAAAAAATATCATGAAATCTTAAGGCCAACATCCAACAGTGTGAATTTCTTTTCAGATAACTAAAGTAGTTGCTATCGTTAGCCTTTTTCAAATGTTACTAATTGAAGGTGTTTGGTTTTCAGTGGTTTAACTCAGATAGAATCAGAGACTCCCAGATGTCCCCTCAATCTCTGTTTCAGTTGAAAGGAATGAATCCATTGAGGACATCAAAGAGGGAGTATGTGGCTGCTTCAGGGCTAATGTGGGCATGGTTTCTGCTGTCGTGTGGAATTGGATGGAGAAGAGGAAGGTGTCGCACAAAGATAACCTGGGATGGAGATTCTGTAAGAGTCTATCACTTCAGTCGATATATAGAGGGGTGAAAAAAATGGGGGTTGGGCAGCATACAGGGGTATGTGTGGCTGTGTGAATGTAGAAGATATGCAGGAGTGTGGGTTGGAGATGACTGCACTGCCTGCTAAACTCCGGTGTTACAGTTAAAATGATTACACTTCCTGTTAAACTCCATTGCTGACAGTTGGAGGTGAGTACACTTCTTATAAACCCCAGTGCTAACATGCAGCTGGAGATGACTACATTTATAGTAATCTACCTGGCAGACACTCTTTCCCATAACACCAATAACAAAGCTGGATATATAGAAAGCATTCTATATACACCTTACAACAGTACAAGCGTAGTCGGCCTCTGGATCCAGACCTGGGGAACCAGCAGTTCCAAGCCCAATATCCACTGAGCCATGTACAGCGCATAAATAACTGTCCAATAAAATCAACGTTTGGATGAGAAGTGGCTGGCCGGGTTTTATCATGCAATTGCCGAGGGGGGGGGGGTTGTATTTTACCCGAGTGATTAATTAATTAGGTCTTGACAAGACCTTAATTGAACTCACCAGCGTAAGCTGTGATTCACCCAAAACAACGTAGAGTGGAATTCCATTTCTCTGTCACTTTCGTTCTGTTCTAAGCAAACAATTACCTTTCAACAAAATGTCACAGATAAGAACAACTTTCCCTCAGCGTCCCTCCTCCTAAAGCACAGGATGGGGAAATGGGGCATCCCAGCGCAATAAAGGACTGTTTATAAATACCACTAGGGGAAATTATCCTTTTATTAAACGTTGTTTTTTCTAATTGGACAAAAGTTTTTCCTGAGCTTTCTTATGAGTCTACATGAAGGATGGTTTAACAGGGGATCCAGCCAGTGAGTATGGGCGAGTCACTGTAAAGAGGCTGCCATGGGATCCAGCCAGTGAGTATGGGCGAGTCACTGTAAAGAGGCTGCCATGAGATCCAGCCAGTGAGTATGGGCGAGTCACTGTAAAGAGGCTGCCATGGGATCCAGCCAGTGAGTATGGGCGAGTCACTGTAAAGAGGATGCCATGGGATCCAGCCAGTGAGTATGGGCGAGTCACTGTAAAGAGGCTGCCATGGGATCCAGCCAGTGAGTATGGGCAAGTCACTGTAAAGAGGATTCCATGGGATCCGTGGTAACAAGACTCCCCAGGTAAACCTCCATCAGACCACCTGTCCGGCATCACACTCAACTAGGGTAGAGTCTATGATGATGACTGGATTATAACAAAGACGTGACAGTGATGGCACTCAGATGATGGCAAGGTGATGGAGAGGGGCCAATTTTGATGACCTTTGATGGCTTGATTTGTTTAAGAGAGTGAAGAGCAGCTTCACACCTAACTTGATGGTTTAATATAAATGAGGGGTGCTTCCTACTTCAACCTCATAAAATACTTGCAGTATACCCCTTTTCTAGGGCATTCCCTGACACAGTAAATAGCAGCGCTAATGTAATCAGTGAGTGGGGAAAAGGGGAGGGAGATGGCTCACGGAAACCACATAGTCCTCTGGCATTTAACTGCTCCATGCATATTTAATGCAGAGTAATAAATATTTTGTTATATTAGTAAGGCCTGAATTATTTTATATCACACAAATAGTTATATTGCCCAGTGGTGAGCCATGACAGCCCTTTGTTAGCACCATTAACATCCTTAGTTTGAAAAGGAAATTTTCCAGCGGTGACTTTCCAGCTACAATAGCTAGTGATACAGTTTTGGTTGGTCAAAAATCAATGGTCATCTCAGAATGAACATGCTCCCTAATGTTTCATGTTTGGATTTTATCTTCATCGTTAACTTAACCCTATGAGCTGAATTCAGCCTTGCTCTGTGCCAAGATTCGCCAATTGTTCCCATTTCCAGGACACAGAAAAATCCTTAATTCAATCCAACCACAATGTGCTTTACCCTTAGTGGTGACTCACAAATGTCACAGATTTCCACAAAAGCCATGACTCTTTTTTATTTAACTCTTGTAAACACATGTGACCAAAGTTTTGTTCATCCCTCAAAACTGTGGTGTGAGTTATTGTAAGAAAAGTTTTCAGTTACCTCTTGAAGACAGTGTAGACTTCAGACTGTCTTATGATCTCAGGTAGGGTGTTCCACCGTTTCGGTGCAAGTGACCAGAAAAGTTGACTGGACGATGTTCGAATCCCTGCGGATGGGACCACCAGGCACCCGGCTTCTCTTCTAAATAAACATTTACAGAATCTATAACTGAACATCAATATTTCTAAATATTTTAATACTTTTAGGCAATTTTTTCCACACACAAATCGAATTTTTTAAAGAAAAATAAAAACTTTTGCTTTCTAATTGATATGGGGGAAAAAATTGTAAAGGGAAAAGTGGTTAGGGAACAGGAACGAGTTTCCATAATATTGAAACACACGGACGATATATACATTTAATAGTTGTGTTTGAATAAATCTGAGGAGTTTTCGATAATGCATGTTCATTATCGGCAGTGACCCATCAGTGAAAGAAAATTAGGTCAAATGAAATACGTTTTGTAGAGGGAAACCTAATGCATATAAGTGAATGGCCTTGCTGACGCCTAGTGGACACTTCAATCAGAGGGCCATGCACTCGTCGTGGATTATCTCACGACTGGGTTATTTTCGCCCACGAATTATTGGCTAGATGTAATATTCAACTGCATATCTAACTTTTTAGTCTAGACTAAAGAGGTATTTGTGTGTGGCTGTGTATAATTCACAGAATTTTTAAGAAAATGGCCGCACAATAAAAAATGTTTTAACGCGTGCCTCACTGAGTCTTTCATGAGCTACCGTTGACTGCTGGTGGCTCATGAAAGCCGCCGACCATTCTCTTGTGCTTATAGCCCACGGCCGCCTCGGGGATCACGAAGCCCTCTACTGTCTGGTGCTGATACTCGCCTAATCCATCGGCCTGACAAGCGTCGCTGCAGGCAACCTGTACGAAAGACTGACTGGAACCCACCCCCTCCCCACAGACCTCTCTCATGGAAATCTAAACAGGCAACCCAGCTCGCAGACACGGTCCAAGCAACAGCCGCATAAAAACTCGCCATCAAGACAGGAACCAAGCATCATAGTGAATCGCGGATTCGTGCATCCAGTACGGACTCGTGCACCCATTCGTTTTCCCCAAACCGTATACTCGCGCAAATCCACGTCCACTCCTGGTCTGAGACATAGTAGAAACTAATCGTAAAATGCTACCTGTGAACCTGACACCTACTACGGCTCCCGAGAGTGGGTTAACGTCTTGAATTTTGCTAATTGAGGAACCAGACAACCCTGAACTGTTTGTGTCGTAGCCGCCCAGTCCTCCCACCAGTTAAACCCCGCAGGGTCGAACGTGTGTCTTGACGGTGACCGGAACTGCTAAATCATCTGGAGGATTTCGGGGTGGAATGCTGGTCGTGACTGAATTCGCTCTGGTGACGGATCGCTGGTTTTTACATGTTGCTGTGGCACGGGGTTAGTTTGTTCGATTAGTCTTATTTGTTTAATCTTCTTAACAGGTAAATATGAGTTATTAGATGTGTCTGGTCTCGTAAACTTTACCAACTATTTTATTTAACTGTATTATCAGATATTAGTTCGAACGTTTATTCCACTGGCGTGTTCTGCGAGGTTAACATATTTACTTAACTAAGAAATTGTTTATTTTGTACAGAATTTTTGTTTTTCCAAAAACAAGTTATATCAAGTGTTATAACAAGTTTTGTTGTTTGAACCAGGTGACACGCTCATTGATCTGCTCCACAACGGCACGCGTGGGCTTCCTATTACAACCACTGTCGCGGAAACCGGCTCTCGGTGCTTATTGTCTAATGGGGCATGAGACGGCACTAAACGGCGTATCGTTAACGAAAAGTACGTCTGTGCACGTTCTCCCGTATGGAACACAATTAACGCAAAGTCCGTGCGATTTCTCTTGTAAATGATAGCATATAGTTCATAGTGCATTTAACGTGAGACAGTAGTGTCTAAAAAAGACAAAATTACCTGTGGATTTCTTTAACGATTCAGACATTTAAGAGGCTCGTTATACAACGACACTTGAGGAGACCTTTGAGAAGACCCTGATTTTTTAAAAAGAACGTTGAGATCAGTAACCCGTCCCACTTTTTTTTCCAAACAGCACGTTTCTTCACTTAATATCTTATTTACGGTAGTGGTGACCATGGATCTGAAAGTAGGTTCAGAGGCCATTGACTGCAACCAGCCACCGCCTATAGAGGTTTTCGCGAACAGGTCCACGCTACATGGCATCTCGCACATCTTTACCTACGAGCGGATCTGTATTAAGCGCTGCCTGTGGATCGTCTGTTTTCTGGGATCGCTGGCTTTTTTGGTGTGCGTGTGCTTGGATCGCATACAGTTCTATCTCGAGTACCCACACGTCACCAAACTGGACGAAGTGACGACGCCAGTAATGGTATTCCCTGCCATCACCTTCTGCAATCTGAACTCGTTTCGCTTCAGTCGCGTCACACGCAACGACCTGTACCACGCGGGAGAACTCCTCCAGCTTCTCAACAATAGGTGCGTTCACGTCATTTATGTTGCAGAATTATCACGTCAAACAATCACACCAGCGGTACACCAGTTTGAAAGACCAAATTTCTTCTTGTTAAATATGTTAAATTTGTGTTTTTAAGAAATTGCCTACACTGACACGTACCATTTATTCGGATATGATTTTCAGCACATCACAAATTTATATAGCAATATAAGTATTGATTTAAATATAATATAGTGTTAAAATGGTGGCACGGTGGTTAACGATCCTGGGGATCCTGGGTTTGAGTCCTGGCTCGGGTAGCCTGTCTGTGTGGAGTTTGCAAGTTCTCTCCATGTCTGCTTGGGTTTCCTCTGGGCCCTCCGGTTTCCTCCCACCATCAAAAGACTTGCAGGTTAGGTTCTTTGGCCATGCTAAATTGCCCTTTGCGGGGTGTGTGTGTGTTACTCAGTGGTGTCCTGTCCTGGGTGCATAGCTGCTTGGATTGGCTGTGGTGTCCCTGTGACCCTCACCAGGATAAGTGGTTTTGAAAATGGATGGATATATTGTTAAAACGATACTACACCAAACATAGATATTTATGAAGATTTTCTCATCAGTCAGCTATATTTACTATTTAGTTTATGGAATCTATGGAAAAGGTAACAGCTGAGTGTGTGTTAGATCCTGGCAGAGGAAAGATAACAGCGGAGTGTGTGTTTGATCCTGACCAGAGCCGTTTAGCTGATTGTTTTTATTGGACAATGGACTTAAACCAGATGACTCTGGATTTTACAGTGTGTAATGACCCCTCATTATTGAGTTACAATGGAATGGACCCTCCTCAATTACTTTGAGCAAATTTTGACCTGTTGTAATAAATGATTGTGTTCGGTCAAGAGGATAGAGCTGAACATGAGCTAAAGAGAATGTATTCATTTTCACTTCCAGTCGAGAGTGAGCACCTTTTTTTCATTGGTAGTAGTGATGTGGACTACACATGGATGCAGCCCCGGTAATGTGCCATTGTGGTTTGATATGGTTCTGTATGTGATGTGTATTTAACCCACTGTATGGTGCGGAAAAGGCTGATGTTATAAAAAACACCACGGACATTTTCACCATCTCCAATAAAGGTGATAAACCTTGCCTGCGCACAATACCACTGCCCCCCGCTGGACAACGGACCCCTTCTGCACTCAGTTTTTGCTCCAGGGTGCTGACACAATGGAGAGCTTCAACAGAAGTTACAATCGAGTGACTGCTACGGAACTAGCACCGTAGCTTGGATCTCGGAGCCATTCAGGAACGGGAGATGGAGTGTATCCACAAGTCCTGTTTCTCTGGGTTTACAGGCAGTGTACCTGAAACCTCCTGCATTAAAGTGCCTCTGGTGTGTAAACCCCCTGCCTCCATTCCTCTTGGCTCTTCCATGTTGCTTCGATTGCTTTCGGTGAGGGCATATTAAAAACACGCACACATTGTTGCCTGGGCCAAAGCCTCTTGACACAGGGAAACGAGAGCTTGCTGAGCCTCCCAATAAGTGGCTTCCTTGCCGCATTGTGTGCCCCTGAAATTATGTTTTGGATCTGAGATTCCAATTCAATCAAGTAGCTTTAAAAAGAAAAGAAAATCAACGCAGGGAATGGGAGTTGGCAAAGAAATGTGTTTAAACAGATGAGTACAATTCTGTTAGAAGTGTTATAAAGTTTAAAATGCTTATTACCATAAACGGGTAAATGGGAAAAGGATGTTTTATTTTGGGAGGTTTATTTGATTTGTTATTTTTGTGTATGCTGGCGTTTGCCCCAAACAGTGAACCTCCTGTGTGCTGGTGTTTGTCCAGGCTCTTTATTACTTAGGTATGATTGAGCTGACTCTCTCACTTTATAGGCTCTGGAAAATTGCATGAATTGAACAGTTAATTAATTCCAATTTACAATAACACTATGTGGCACACCAGGCATCCCCAGTCCAAGAGTGGCCAGAGACACAGCAGTACTGTTTACACCTTTTATCGGTTATTGGATACAAAAAGAACACATCCTTTTCCTATTTACCCGTTTAAGGTTTTATGCATTTTAAACTTTAAACTTGAGGGTGTGGCCCTAGACTGGGTGCCATATGCAAAAATACCTTTCAACAAAAATATTTTGGAACCATAGATTTTTTAATACAGTAAGCACACACATACACACAAATACATTTTAGCCAGTCGACACAAGTCATAGCGAACACCACACCATTATAAACATCTTCGGATTTTGTTATAGGGAACTGGTAGCATAGTAATCAGAACTATAGGACCCCCATAGCGAGCTGGCTGTAGTCAGCTACACATTCTTGGGAGTAGAAAACAGCTGCTGATCAGATGTTTATTACTTGTTAATGTTTTTTCCTGGATGTTGGCTTTCACCGGGACATTTCTTTGTTACTGCATGCCGTTATGCATGTAAATTAGGACTAACACAGTGGGTGGGTTAGACATAAACGGGAACAGTGAGACCCACTATGCAAGGCAACACTTTGGCTATATGATTGACAGCTGTCAGATTGAATGCTGCCTTTAAGCTTTATCTTGGCAAAGACAAGTCTCTGCTGTGAGTGCGGAGTTGAGAGGGTTGCGAAGTACATTGTCATGAGTGAACTCTGAGGGAAGTTCTTGTCATAGGCAGTGACAGTATGTACAAGCCACTCTATTAAAAAATAAATAAATCTACACCCAGGTTTCTCTACAGAAACTGTCAGATGTTGCTGTAAATTCCAAGTTAGCTGGACAGCTTAAAAAGCTTCCAACCCCAAGCTTAATGTGACTGAATCTGGTAAAGTGACTGTCCTGAAGAACAGCTGTTGAACTGTTGAGCAGGGCCACACGTGGAATTAACCCAGTGAATATCTAGCTGAATTATAAGGGTAAAATTGTAAGAAAAGAATGAGGTGTCTAGTAACCAATCAAATATTGTTATGATTTACGAGACATGATAATATAATACACAGTTTCACAGTAAGTCAGTTAAATCTCAGTGTCAGAAATGGTGGCCATTGATTTGCATTAGCCCCTCATTTCCTTGGTTTGCTGTATTTCACAGTAAAATTTGTTCTAATTACAGACATGACTAATGTGTCAGTGGGCCAGACAAGCCTGAAATTAAAATTATAAAATCCTCTGCCAAAGATTTATCTCAGGTTCCTCCCACCATGCAACACAATGACCTGCTGTTCTCCATATTTAAATTCAGGACCGCCTGAACTATTGGGTTTAAAATTTTGCTATTTGGAGACTTGATTCATGTTCATTCTTGGCTGTGATGGAGGAAGAAAAGCAATTAAACGTCATTCCTCAGTTAGTCCAAAATTTCAACTCTTCCAGGGCTGAATTTATAAATGATAAATGATCTCAGAAAGACCTCAGTGACCTGTTCCCTCACAAGAAGCTGGGTAATAATAACAACTGCAGAACTGGTGACTGCTGGGAAATCTCGGTACAGAGCACTATAACACATTTAGTTTGCTTCATATATAGATAATACATTTTGAGTCAATATGGAAACGTTAAGTACACACAATGTGATCACTAGTAAGTCAGCCAGGTGTTAAAACAAACCTGCTATGTTTTAAATGAATTGACGATGGATCTCTTGTTGTCTTTATGTTCAGGTATGAGATTCGGGACACACACATGGTGGAGGACAGCGTTCTGGAGACACTGAAGGTCAAAGCAGACTTCCTCAACTTTAAGCCCACCCCCTTCAACATGTGGGAGTTCTATGACCGCACGGGCCACGACATTAAGGACATGCTCCTGTCCTGCCACTATCGCGGTCGGGAGTGCGGCCCGGATGACTTCAAAGTGGTGAGTCACCTCCTGCCACGCCCCTCGTGTTTTAACTCTGCTTTCGTTTACACACGCACAACACGCCTAGCGCCAAACGCACATCTGGGTTAAGGCTTTAGTTGCAAACGGTAGTTCTGGCAGATATTTGGGAAAGGGAAATGGGGCTTTTCAAAACACATGCTGCTTTAAAAGGTTTGAATTTAAGTTAAAGCACCAGCTGTAATTCACTGATGGCTATCGATCCAGCAGTCCACAAAGAGCTGGATCTGCTCAGCAATCAACTCAGCTGTTTACTGACCTGCGCAATATACAATATATGTACTATCAAGCTATTTTCCATGAACTCTCCCAACTGCCTTGGGGGTCAGGGAATCTTTAGCACGTGAAGGCGTGCTGGGTCCAGGAGCGGCCAGCGAACGAGGCATTAGGAGAGGTTTCAAGCCTTTTATTGAGCATCATTTACACAAACTTAAATATTCAAATAAACAACAACAAAAAAAAACCAATCTAACACAAACCTCCCACTTCAGGACAAAGTAACTCAAACCTAACCCTAAACCTAACCCTACAGACAGTTCTATATTCAGCAGACATGTCCCTATATCCCATTCTTCTTTCTTCAGCCAGTTGGCTTACCATTACGATTAGTGGAACCACACTTAGGTGCACAACTAGGTGCAATTAGAGGGCGTGGCCTTCCCTCTCAGCATTGCTGCCGGTCAATTGTCCAGCTTTGGAGGGCGTGGCTGCTAGCTTCTCAGTTTCTAGTTTTGTCATGATTGGCTCTGGGTTTTTATGTTTCCTTTGTTCGGTACTTTGGAACAAATCAACTGTTAAAATGCGCTATTATAATTTGTATTGCAACAGTTTCTTTAATAAAAGAGCAACAGGGAAAAGACAAACTCAGCCCAAAACTCTGGTCCAGCTCAGACGAGCTCCAAACCATCACCAATGCTTCCCGTTCAGGGAGCAGCGATAATTTTTTCCCATCCTTTGGGTGTTGGTTCCAGTGGCGGTGTTTGGTGAGTGTACTCTCTGCTAAGCATGTGATTGTGTTTATCCCGGTGATTAAAGTTAGGGTTGAGTGTGTGACTGTGTTACATTAGCTTTTAACATGGCTTTCCACTGATAATTCAGCGATGCTTGTAGCTGGCTATAGCCTTGGGGTTCTGCACCTTTGTGTTCGACCCTCAGTAAATAGCCAGCATCTGACAAGCATTCGGGCCACAGGGGAGACAGACGTGTTTCTATTCCTGCATTAGCGTCAGGATCCTCCAGACTGCCAGTGAAGGCCGTTCTCCACCCTTGGCTGGCTGTTGGCTGTCAGCTTGGCTCAGCGCTAAAGTAGAGTGGAGCTCTGTGTTGTCGCTCCCGGTCTCTCTCCATTCGTCTACAGATGTGGCCTGGCTGTCGGTCTCTGCAGGTTTCAGACCCAGCTGGACCCTGAGCTCATTCAGTCTCAAGGAAAGGTTAGACCTTCCAACGCCTCCTGTCAGGAGTGGAACACACACACTGTGACCTTGCTGCAACCTCATGGGGAGCTAGGTCATTGGCGTATCGCAGATACAGTCACATGTCGCCGAAATTTTGGTCGGTCACGCTGGCTGTACACCTGTTTTTAGGGGTAATTTTAGGGGTCGTTACTGCAGAGCTTGCCTTTGGTCCACTGTCTGTTCTTGCTAACTGTGTCTGTTAAACCTGCTATTCCTGCTGTACCTGCTGTGTCTGCTGTTCCAACACTACCTGCTCTATTTGATAGGGCTTCTGCTGGGTGCTGTCAGTCATTATTGACCTCCGTACTGAGCGCAGCGCGGGCGCTCTCACTCTCATTGAGGAAACAGGGTTGTCCGTTTCTGAGCTGCATGATTCACCCTTTTTGGAGGCAGCTGCTAAATGAGTAAATACTTGCTCCTCACACTGACTCCTGGTGTAAGTGGCTGTCTGGTAATTAAAACCTTACCACACCTGAACCACGCCTTCATTAATTCATGCTTTATATCGGTGGGCATCTGCTTGGTTGAATATTCATTGGAGAGAGTCGTTTGGGCAAAGTCATTTTAAACCAGAAAGATTAAGGAGTTCTGTCACTGGTGTTCTGGACTTTGGGCATCTCTCTGGAATCTGACACGTGAAGAAAAAGTCTCCACATGAAATAGCAGGTTCCCCTGAGCAACACAGGCCATCGGACACACATGCACATATACGCACACACAAAAACATACACATTTTTGCAAACGCACACACATGGATGCATGCACACACAGACACACGCACACACATGCTCACACACAAACACACACGCATCCACAAGCACACTCTCTCACACACGTACAGATGCATGCAAATGCCTACACACGCACACAGTCATGACGGATGCGCCTGGTCTCGTTACCCAAAACAGGGTCTCACAGGGAATGAGCACTTAAGGAGGCTGGTATAGAACCTGGTTTGGAGGAAGGATATACTGCAACTGGATACAATGGGACAGAAGATTTTACTGCTGATAGCCACTGAACTAGCTCACAGTAAAGTTGAAAAGACTAAATCGGCGAATTAATCGTGTAGTTTTTGAGTCACTGAAGCGGGCTATCTGGATTGTTCAGGAGGGAACGAGGAGAATCGGATGGAAGATCACAGAAATAAAACAAGAGGCAGGTCAGAGTAAAGGACACGTACCTCTTTCTTAACAACTCAAATGGGTGCTTTATTTAGGCTGGTTGTTCCAAAGCCTGATGATAAGCAAGATGATAGGTAAACAGGGGTCAACAGGTGTCTGTGAATGCACGTGACAGGACAATAGGTGTGTTTGTCTATATTCAATTCCTTTTTATTTGATATAGCACATTTGAATGTATGTGTGGCACGCGTCCGCCTCACGGACACGTGCGAGAGAAGTCTGGGCACGCCCGTCGACACCTGCTGGGAATCCAACTGATAAACAGCCTTTATTAACAACTTGGTTTTCCCAGTAGACAGACGGGTTTTGGAGCTGGCAGAAGAAGGAGGGAGCGGCATGGCTGGAAAAAGGAAAAGAACGCGGGACGGAGAAAATCATAAACCACGGCGGAGTACACCGGAATCTATTTTGTGTTTATTCTCAGTCACCGTGGCAATCCCGTGAGGGACCCAGGACGGTTTATTTTCTGGTTTTGTTACACTCGGATTTCTCCGAAATAAAACGCAGCGAAGCCGTGATTGAACTGTGGAAAAAAAGGCGTATTGCCTGCTGTGTGCTACAGTAGGGAAGTGGGGAAACGGGAAAACGGAGGTTCTGGAAAACAGGACAACAGTAAAAAAAACTGTGGAAACTTAGTTCAGTCGGTTTGCTGATCTGTATCACTGCTGGTTTCACGGCTGGCCTCTGAGGCCCCTCCCATCTTGAGGATACTGAGGGTGGTCAGGTGATCGTTGTTGTCATGGCAGATGCACTTCTACCCCATCAGTGTACTGAAGACACCAGTCTGTGACTGGTTTAAACTCACTGCACTCCTTTACCCAGCAGTGTACTGAAGACACCAGTCTGTGACTGGTTTAAACTCACTGCACTCCTTTACCCAGAAATGTACTGAAGACTCCCTGGAAGGCTGAACGACCTTGTTATCTTTTCTTCTCACGTCCCTCATCCTTCTCTTTCTCCTCCTGCACTCTCTATATCTCCTCAATCCCCAGAGAGAGGTTTTCTGCCAGTGGAGTGTGTGTGTGTGTGTGTGTGAGAGAGAGAGTACAAACTGAAGGTTTATTTAATTGAAAGATATGCTGACCTGCAGCTTGTGGCCCAAAGATTGAATCTGAAATTGATTGCTGAGGCTGGAGATGTGTTGTGTCACATCCTGTAACCGTGTGTGTGTGTGTGTGTGTGTGTGTGTGTGTGTGTGTTTAGTGTGAGTGTAGAGCTGTGTGTGTGTGTGTGTGGGAGTGTGTGTGTGTGTGTGTTTAGTGCGTGTGTGTGTGTGTGTGTGAGTGTGTGTGTGTGAGTATTTAGTGTGAGTGTGTATGTGTGTGCGTGTGTGTTGTGTGTGTGTGTATGTGAGTGTGTGTGTGAGTGTGTTTAGTGTGAGTGTGTGTGTTTAGTGTGAGTGTGTGTGTGTGTGTGTGTGTGTGTGTGTGGTTGTTTGTTGTGTTTTTTTTTTTTTTAAGTTTTGTGATAGGGTGAGTGGAAGAGTCTTTTGTATTTTGGGGGGTGTGTGTGTGTGTGTGTG
>JAOYSI010004703.1:0-14092 GCA_025775065.1 Hiodon alosoides
CCCCTCCATTTCCCACAATATCTTGACCTTATTCCCCCTCTTTTTTTTTAACCCCCCCCCCTACTTTTACATTTTTTTCTTTTTCCCCCTTTTTTCCCCCCCCCCCCCCCCCCCCCGTATCTCTCCCTCGTTCTCTTTAAGGAATGCCCACGTTGAAATTAGATCTGTTCCCTGTGAGCAGAGCAGCTAGGGAGACTGCAAGGATGAAGTGATGGGTGGGCCCTCGTACTGGCTGGGGGTCACAGAGGGTCAGGGGTTACACCCTTCCTCGGCTCAATGCCAACAGGAACAGTCATGGGGTGTGGGGACCTCCAAATTAGTCCCAGATGTGGTTCTCCCTGCAGCCTAACCACCGGAGGTGTCGCTCAATGGAAAGGTGTTAGGTGCACGGATGCATTCGCGCAGCATTAATAATCGGCCCTGTTCCCTTGAATAGGGTTTGCTTATAAAAATGTTCCATCTTGCCCCATTAAAAGACTCTATTAAACCATTAGGCCCATGCAGTCCAAGTTGAGGAAATTCTGAGACAGCTTTGAAGGGAGCCGCCGTCTTACGAAGCTGTGCGCTCAAAGCAAACTGGCTATCAGCACTTTGCATGCGTTTAAACCGTCCCTTTCATTGTGCAGTTAGCAGAGCTTCCCTATCCCAGATTCCTCTCACCTCAGATAAATATGGCATTACAAACGAGAAGCTTTTTTTTTTATAGAATTATACTTTAATGTTGCGGCACTTGAATAGCTAAATTTTTGCAGAAAATTAAATTATTTTAATAAAACAATAAAATAACTACACTCCCTTAGACTGTACCTAACCTCCGTAACTGAAGCTAACCAGTCACTAATTTAAATGGTAACATGAGCCTAAATCTATCTGGGTGTGATTTATTTATTACAAATATTTATCTACAATCTGCAAGTTCCCCTAATTATAGGTATCAGCTAAATTATGTGCAATGATGACAAAGTACTTGCAGAATAGCAACATGCTCAAATCTCTTCCATCTATCTTTCAGTTTTGCTACAATTGGAATTTCATCAATGCCATCAGTAATATTTTTCACTCTGTCACAATCAGAACAATGTTGTGAGCAGATCTTCCAAGAGGCACATTAGGCTTTAGAGTTGTGAGCTAAAAAGTGTTGCATCCAAAAAAAACGTGCAAAGGAGATACTATTATGACCACCTTCTAAAGGCCAGAACCTACCAAAAAAACTAATCTTGATAGCACATGCAGTGTAATTACCATAATAAGCCAACAATTAGCTTTTTAGGGCAGGTGAAGAATACGGCTTTGACTAACCTCGCTCCAGACAAGCATGGTGCCAAAGATGACTTGCAGCCCGTCGAAGAAGTTGTCCCCAATGATGATGACAGTAGCGCCTCCTGTTGTCCACCCTTCACTGGGGCTGATGGCTTTTATGCAGGGTGTGGCTGCTTTCGACCATAGCAGAAGACAGAGAGAGAAAGAAAGAGAGGTCTGGTCAATCTGGTCCATTAGTTAGTCTATAATACATAATATAGAAATGATATACTTTAATACATAATAAAGACATCAGATACTAAGATACATTTACTACATATTATTACGTATTTAACAGATAATACTAAGGCATATTTACTAGATATCAGACTTGTTTTGATAGCAGGCAATACTCATTA
The DNA here is from genome assembly GCA_025775065.1 of Hiodon alosoides. Taxonomy (NCBI): domain Eukaryota; kingdom Metazoa; phylum Chordata; class Actinopteri; order Hiodontiformes; family Hiodontidae; genus Hiodon; species Hiodon alosoides. The sequence goes on from JAOYSI010004703.1 coordinate 1,659, forward strand.
CTACATTAACAAAGAGACTATTTGTCGACACATATTATGGGCAGGACATTCAGGGGTGGAAGTGGAGGATACCAGGCCAGGGCCACAAGTTGTTTCCAGCCCACCAAGTAAGACATACCATGTGTACAGTGGAATGTTCAATTTTATGTATGATGACTCTGCCACACGTGATTACAACTGGAAACCTAGCGGAATGAGTAGAAGCCAATCGTATAGCTGTATTGTCTCTCGTCTGCCAATGTGAAAAGAGTAGAAGCCAATCGTATAGCTGTATTGTCTCTCGTCTACCTATGTGAAATGAGTAGAAGCCAATCGTATCGCTGGATTGTCTCTCGTCTGCCTATGTGAAATGAGTAGAAGCCAATCGTATAGCTGTATTGTCTCTCGTCTGCCTATGTGAAATGAGTAGAAGCCAATCGTATAGCTGTATTGTCTCTCGTCCGCCTATGTGAAACGAGTAGAAGCCAATCGTATAGCTGTATTGTCTCTCGTCCACCTATGTGAAACGAGTAGAAGCCAATCGTATGAACATATTGTCTCTCTCCTGTGTGAAACAGAGAACATCCACTTCCACCTCTCTTTCCTTCCCAATGTTGGCCATTTCAGGGGATATGTGGTCCCCATTCCCACCATTGTGCCATACTTGGACACGCACTGGGACACATCTGTGCTAAGTCAGCATCCCGTTACATTCCCATTCGACGTGATGCAATTCACTCCTGCATTTGTTTGGCACAAAGTGAGAAATAGGTTCAGCGCAGCTGGGGAGCATGTTGACTGAGGGCTGTGAAAAACAGCTTATTTCTACATACTGTTATTTTTAACACAGGAAGAAATATGACTTCATTAGAATATATTAGGTTGAATTTATATCACAAGCTGTAAATCACTTTTTTTGTGGGGAATATTTTATTGTAATTACTTAACACAACTCAATATCGAATTTGTTCGTTAATACATTAATAAATTCTTTGTTTGACATCCGAAATAGCACCTAAATACCCCTGATAAAGCCCTCACTTGTTATTAGGTGGAAGCTTTGCACATATGGTTGATGACAGAATTGCGTGGCAGAAAAATATTGAGCATTTGCATATCAATGATTTTTATGTTATTCATTAAAACAGACACTTCAGAGATTAATTGTTTTTATTTTTTTTATTTTGTGATAAACGGCTCAATGCACTGATTATTTATACTGCTGTTTCAGTTCTTTTGCCTTTGCAAATTTATTGCGGCGTTCCAAAACAACACAGTTGTGCAATTAAGGAACTCTGACATGTTCCCCCATGTAGCCTATGCCACAGTGGCCATTGAGAGAACTGCGCTGCCATCTAGACTCTAGCACATTTAGATGTAGGAGGGTAAAAAAGAGCGGGAGTGGGATAACAACAGAAATAACACCTGTCATACAGTTTCTCCTGGACCTGTAATTATTAGAAGCAGAATCACCGCTAGCTCTGGTTTCACGCACAGGGGCAGGGGGCGGGGAGGATTAAAGAATCTGAGGGTCAATCCGTGAGAGAAAATTCAGCCTCCCATCCTGTTATGGCAATGATCACTTCACAATAAAAATCTGCGTCCCTGGGGGCAGCAGCAGGCTGGGAATGCTAATTTGGGTTATTATACACACACCTTTATTAAATATTACTCTGCCCTGTGTGTAGGAGGGCCAGGCGAGCCTGATTGTTTTACGAGAGGCGTGTAAATGTCATGTGCGCCCAGCTCTCGGCAGGCAGACAATCCTGAGTCCTTACAGGAGTCGATCAAAGGCCAAGCGCTCAGGGAATCACGGAGAAAACACCAACCGGCCATAAAATTCTAACACATTAATTGGTTTAAATTTCATTTCAGGATGTTGAACTTTGCTCTGAATTCTGATGCTGTCTTTCCAAAGGCGCTTTGCAGACTAATTACCTGAATTCCAATATTCCTTAGTTTTATATATATATATATATATATATAAAGACAAGAGAAAAGACAAGCAAATTCTACATGAAGCTTTTAAGCCAAACTTGCAGTCTTACACAGGGAATGCAAAGTGAAAGTGGTTAATGCCTGTCACATGAGACGGGGATTTGCTCTCTGACTCCCATATGGCGGGGGTGTTCCCTAACATGGAAGGTCAGCAATACCGGTGCCACTTGTGTCCGGCTGGCTGCTTCAGCCAAGCGCGGCTAAATGAAGGTGATGTGTCGGACAGCCCTGAAACATGGCTGTGGCAGACGGTGTCGGGGTAGGAGGAGTCGGTGCTCTACGCTGCTCGCGCTGGTCGTGGCAGGACCTGAGCAGAGCGTACTGAACAGGGCCACGTTTAACGGCGGCAGTGGCAGCATGTGCAAGGACTTTCCCCACTGCCCTGGTGAGCTCGGTGCTCATGCCACTGGCCTCACGCACCATCCAACGCAACTGAGGGCACCAGACCACACACTCAATGAACCACAGAACAGAGACAGATGATTCGGTACCGAGCCAGAGGTAGAGCAGAACCTCATTTATCTTCAAGAAAAAAACCTCTGTTCTTATCACTGATTCTAACGGGTAATTTTAATCATGCCCCCACCCTTCCCCTGAGGGTACTATACCTTGAGCATTTCGCAATGATTCTGTTCCGCAAGCAATGCAACGTATGTTTATAAAACACATATTTATAGGGTTGTAAATTAGGCAATTGGGGACACTAGACCTCGGATGCAAAAATGACCCTGGTGTTTAGGAGTTTGAATGTTGGAGAGGTGGGGAGTGGCAGAGTGAAGTGGTTGGTCAGTTTCCGTCTGAACAACAGGCTATGTGGGAGTGCTTATTACAGCTTCCAGTTCGCCTATAGATCATATTTCACACATATCGTTCTCACAGAAGTGATTGTAGCTCCTGCATTATTTGTTTGGCATAGTTGGAGAGAACTGAACTCAGAAGAGTAGAAGTGTCCCGCTCAAGTGAGGTAGGGCATTCAGCTCCCTCTCCCCTAGATACTTTGTGAATGCAGAAGGGGGCCTCGCTGAGGGGAAGAGGATGGAAGGATGGAGTTGGGTGGTGGTGGAGGGGGGTTGAGCTCCTGAATAAACGCCTTTGACACTCACAGCAGTGGGCAGGAAACCAGACAAATACAATACTTTATAAAAAGACGCACAGCTGGGTCTAACTAAAAATACTTCCCCCGCCCCCCCCAAAAAATTGTTAGCGGTTTTAACAGCTCTCAATAGCGACCAACCCCCTTAGGAAAACAAAGGGCCATTACGGTTGCAATAGAGATGTGTAACTGCCGAGGGCTGCTTCATATTGTTGGAGCGTTTAAAAACCGTTGCTGTTTGGGAACAAAAGCAGACTGAGGAGGGACGCAGACCCCCGGCAACCTGAAAGCCAGTACGGTCCAAACCTTGTTTCAGTCACCTACAAGCCCCAGTGCAGGTCCATTCCATGTGTTTCATTGCACAGTGCACGAGTCTCTTACATGGAGCCTCAGAGAGGCAGAGAACCAATGAGAAAGGTCAGCCGGCTTATTAAGGGCTGGGCAGGGGTAAGCGTGGTTGCTCATCTGAGTTTAGTCCCAAAGGTCAAGGCGTCATTCATAATAATGAGAACTTAAAGGCAGGACATCTAAGGTGGAGTGTGCATTTATTTGGATTTGTAATGAACCTAAAACATGGCCCTCGTGTGTACAAGTGCTGACTAGCCACCACTGCTTTGAAAACTACTGCAAACAAATGTCACTGTACTTTTAAGACCGGTGGAGGGAAACGTTAAGCTGCTAAAAGGGTCGGTCAGCGGAACTGACGAGCGGTGGAGTCTCAGGGCCAACAGCCATTAAAAATGTTTCATTAGTCCAAGTGTGGAACGTGTGGGAGGACCTGCTGCAGAAACACCCACTTACGCAGCACCTGAAGGCTGGGACGAGGGCAGGGGTGTTAGTCACTGTAGACTGCCATGTCAGTTCTGGCTGGGATAGCCAACCACCGGGAGGGTGGGAAGCTCAGGCCAAAACAATCCTTCTGAGTGACAAGTGAATTCACCCTTGGAACACCCTGCCCTCATTTGCTCACAGATTGTCAAGGCTCCTGCAATGTAACTCCCCAAAGCTGCTATAATTGTACAGGTCCAAGTTTGTGCAGCCTGATATTAAAAGTTAAGCTCTGACAAAGATTGTTGTCTTCATTTCTTTTTTTTTTCCTGTTTAAATTTAATTTCCACCAAAGCAAATGCGTTTGAAGGCTAATTCTTACTTAGTATTTCGATTTGCATGTAGAGCATTCTCCCTCATGTATTGCATATGTACAAGCTAAATTTGTTTCTCTTTATGTAGTATTGCCCCTTAATTGTAGAATTACAGGCTTTGGGGTACTAGACAAGATTTTTTAAAGGCCAACATCAAAATATCAGTAAATACATTCTAAATCTTCTTTACTTTACACATATTCTGCATGTCAGACATTCATTAATTTGCTAAAGAAATGTAATCCACTTTCCGCAAGATGATTTTATTTTCTGGTCTCCTTCTTTTTTTCCCCGACACTGATTTTCTCCTCCCAGCGAATGCGACGACAAGCTGTAATGCAATTTGGCGAAGTGATAAACTGGGAAAGATGAACAGGAGCTCTGGAGCAATCTGCGAGGGTAATCTTGGCCTTAGACAACTCTTTTGCGGGCACTGAAATTGTGCATGGATTAACCAGATGGTGGAACGTGAATCCATCTGATAGGATTAAACTTTGGTGCCTCCCTCTGTACCATCTGTCCCCCGCACGGCTCGCGCACACAGCCGGTGCGCGCCTGCCCCACTGCCACCACATGGAGGCTGCTTTCCCACTCTTTCCCCGGGGCCGCCCGCCGTCCAGCGTGCCGCGGGCCACCTCTTTCCACTGTGATGATTTTTGTCACAATATATCGCCCCGCGTCTCGCCAGCTTCCGATCTGCTCACCAAAGAGACGCCTTGAAGCGGAGGCCCTTTGTTTACAGGCGAGCTGAGAGCCGCGGAAGGTTGGTTTGAGGCCCGTACAATTCAATAGTCAGTCGTTTAAATATGGCATATCGAAGGAAAAGGGAGAATATTAGGTCAAAGTTATTGACGTAGCAGTGCTCGCAAAACCCTTGTACTCTGAAATTCCCGAAAGAGGGTAACTGTGTAATTGTACATGTAGCAGCTTTTCATTATGGGTATTCACGTCACTCTCATCCCTTATTCTAGGCAGGAACGGAACGCTGAAGTGAACATAGGCCTTCTTAAGAAACTTTTTGGCACTTGCAACCGATGTAGTAATCAATTCTATTTAGTAATACTTGATACATAGTAATATATTACTTCCACTTCCACTGACAGATACACTGTCTATATCGTTTGAAATATAGGACCTCTTAATCTGTTCTGAAACACAACACAGCAATGATAACCCTCGTCACCCCTAGAGAATTGCCGTGAAAACTGACCGCAGGAATCCCATAATGACAAAATAAAAACTTTAATCCATTCTTAGTTCTTTTGTACCATTTCGATGGTTTGAGTTTCTATGAAAATGTGTTTCTCTATTTTAAATCCCAGAAAATCAAAAGGGAAAATTATTGGATTTGTTTAACTCCAAAAATGAGTTTTTAAATCATCTGCACATGCCATTGGAGGGAATTAAGACTCCGGGTAACTACACTAACCTGAAAACAGCTTGAGACAATCGCAAGAGAGGGGCTTATTGATAAGGCCTCGTCTCTGAGGAAATAAAGACGTCAAAGCCGTTCTAGTCTCATTCAGTATGTGTACATTTTCAGGGGAAAATGTCCCCACCACAGGGGAAACAGCTCATTTGTAGCTCTTTTTCTATCCCTTAAGAACCTGAAAAACCTTCTCAGTGTGATAAAACCGAAGTGCCCCCAACAAACGCCGCAAACTAAATTAAAGGGGAAATCTGTCCACTTGCGGTGGTCGACTGTGAGACATAATGCCAGAGCAAACAATCACCCCATCACTTTCCAGACTTTACTGAAAGTTTAACGACATTTTACTGCACAGACTGATAAATTAAATTGTGCATTTTTCAATTAACTGAAAAAACGAAGATGAACACTCTTTATAAACTTTATAAACTGAGGAGGGTGTGCTGAGACTCTGTGATTGGTTATCTGAGGGTAACTCAGTGGAGCGCTTGCTCTGACTCAACGCGTAACTCAAACGCGCTGATCGCAGAGAGAAGCACAGTTAAGATCTGGACTGCATGCGTGTGCTGTTTCGTCATTGTCAGAGGCTGGAACAGCACGGTCGCTCTGGGTCACTGCTTCACTCCTTCAGGCTGCTTCCTCTGGCCGCACACGTCCTAGGGGGAAGGCTCTAATGAACGCATTTGTCACCAGCTTTTCCCCCCTGGATGCTCCTTGAGGGCAGGAGTGAACCTCTAAGCTGGCGTGGGCTAACGAGGACATAGTATGACTGCCCCGCAATAGGTGTGGCGGGGGGGCGGAGAAGAATAAAAGCCAAAGTTGCCCCTTGTGCCACAAAGAGTGAGCCTAGCACAGACCAAGCAGGTTGCAGAGAAACTCATCGCATCCCATCACCCACGGCGTGACGAGACGGGGGCAGGGGCGGGGGTGGGAGCGGGTTATCACATTAATTAGACTGAGTCTCTCGAAGAGGTTGTCATCCTCCCGTCTACTTTCCTGCACCGCTGAACAGATGGAATAGAAAGGTGTAGAGTTCACCGCACCCCCTCCCCCAACAACCCCCACTCCCGCACAGTGTGTGGCTCTGCCCTCTCTTTTCCCGGCCCATCAAACATTAACCTGCCGACGCCTGCCTGTCCAGCTCCTTCCTGATCTGGCACGGGCCCAGGAGCGGTGTGGCGGCAACCCCGAGCGACGCGGCGAGATCCGCGCCATCGCGGTGATTTAGTCACTTCTCCCCGGCAGTCTGTCAGCGCGGCCTGCCTCGCCTGGCTGCATATTAAATCATTAGATAATAAAGTGTTAGAGCATGCAAAGTGACAGGGTCTCTGTGCTATCGCTTCCGCGGGACTCCCGCCTGCTGCCACACAGAGGAGGGAGACAAATTGGAGTGGCGTTTGACTCCCGTTAATGTTTTCCAAAAGGCATCCAGCCATTTAACAAGGTATTATCTTCGGAGGAGGTGGGAGTTGTGTGCGTGTGTGTATGTGGGGGGGGTTCCACTTCCTCGTGCACTACAAAGATGGCGCTTTGACTCTCAACAAAAGCGGGACGGCGTGAGGCAAAGTGCGAGACGAAAAGTGAAAAAAAGGAAACAGAAGAGATGCGGAAAGGCCTAGCCTGGTTCTGCTGAGCATGGGCCTAATCGCGTCCAGCATCATAGCGATATTAATTAGTTTCGCGCTTTTTCATACTTTGCGAAGGGGAAATTTCCTGTGAGTCAGAGGACATTCCACATTTTGCAGGCGATGCAGACGCAACACTTTTTTTGCAGGTCGAAGAGAGCAGAGCGTGACGAGCGGACGCGCAGTGGGTTCCAGGATGAGAGTGCTACCCTGCCTGTCTCTCAACACGGGACAGGTCATGCACCGCAAGATGATTAATTAACGTTCCGCAGCTGACACGAGAAAGGGATGTGCTGCCTTTAGAACCTACGGTCGCTGAACTCCACGACAGCGCTTTGGCGGACTGCGCTCTGTGCTGTCCACACACCCCTGTGGCTCATTCACAGGGCACTGTGGGTGGTGGACTGAAACACTGTTACAACTGAGAGTGGTGCACATTAGTGGTAAAAATATTACTCTGTTTATTCTTCCCTCTTTCTCATACGGAACAGGTCCCCCACGGCAGCGCTGACTGACAACAAGATAGACAGACAGACAGCGGGGCTGACTGAATCAGAAACAGACACACAGACGGACACAGAAAAGACAGAAAGGAAAGGCAATATGGAAAGAAAATGGGGGCCTACCGTGATCCAGATAAGACGGCGTACCTTCAGAGGGGTCGAGCCTGCGAGCCCTCCGTCCGTGTTTGGAGTTGTTGTGTACAAACATGTTGTCGGACACGGCGAGGACATGCCCGTCCACGTTCACCGTCGTGGAGACCACCACCTAAGGGTGAGGGAGACCACTGAGCACTCAACCAGAACCCACATCAGCCTCACCCCTGACCAATGGCAAAAAAAAACAACTTGTTGGAAGTTCAGCAGGACCTTCATCAGAGGCCAGTGTGATTGTGTGCCCATGTTCGCGGATGTAAACATGTGCCTGGATTCAAAGTATCAGAGAGAAGGAATTCCTCAACTGACCTGACTGACTGTGACGTTACTGGAAATCCAGCACAGAAATGTTCAAACTCATTTACCCAGCCTCTGATGAACAAATATCTCAACTGCTGCCTAACCCCCCCGCACATACACACACATACACTCACAGTCCAAGCACAGATTGCTTAATCCACCTATTATGTGCACTAATTAAGCGGGCTGGTTTATTCCCTGTGTCATTATCAGGCTCCGTCAGCTTCTTCAGCGGCCCCCCAAACAGCCAGCATAGCGCCCGTGATTGATAGACCATTGATTGACATGCAGATTAATTTAATTAAAAATGGCCTCACTTGAGGAGCCAGAGACAATGGCCAGGAGCTAATAGATTTGCTCCTGCAACACGGCGAGCTGCGAGCACTATTAGGGAGGACGGGGGTTTGGACTTATTTTGTAGAACTCCCTTGGTAACCAAAGAGCCTCTTATTTAAATTGCTCTAAAGCTTTAAGGGGTTCCTGCCTCTCATGAGGGGAAGTGCTCGACAAGACTTGGCAAACATTGTCTCAAGTCTCCCAGGGACAGACATGTTTTATTCTCCTCATATCTCCCTTTCTCATTCCCCTCTCTCTTTAGCTCTATTTAATAAATGCACTTGACGGCACAAATCTTAAGGAAGCTTGTTAATAGTTTTTTTTTTGGGGGGGGGGGGTAAATACTCAATAAAGAGGACATGAGAGGCTTTCCTCTCACTGGAAGTCAGAGAAGAAGGGGGCGTTGTGAAGCCATGCGTCCTCTTTCCTGATGCCTGTCTGGCTGCATCAGTCAAACTGCAGAGTGGACACAAGGGACCGTCCAGTTGGACTGCTCGCACTTACAAACACACACACACACACACATATACCCACTCACACTCACACACACACACACACACACACACACACTCACACACACACACACTCACACACACACACACTCACACACACACATACCCATTCACACAAAGACACCCACTCACATATACACACACACACATACCCATTCACACAAAGACACCCACTCACATCTACACACACACCACACAGAGTAATGAGAGTACATATATTTTCTGATTCTTGCTCACTCTGATTCCTGCCTGCCTGCCGGTTAAAACTATAAATTAATTGTACTGCTAATTAAACTCAATCAAAAATGGGCCTGTTAACTGCTGTTACACTACAATTAATATGAACATTTAGAGTCAAAGATGAGCAATCGTCAGCATGACACATTGTATACTCTGCACATGTAAGTACCTTTTCAACCCAGACATATAATTACTGCTGCTACAATTACTAAATTGCTAAGAACAACTTTAGAAACAACGAGAAACAACGAGAGTTTTAATACGGAGCCACGTCTCTAAAAGTGAATTCAGGCTATTGTCAATGCTTGAGTCCTGTATTCGCAGGGGAATATTAAGGCTCACTCTTACGTTCTTTTTCAGCGCTAATAGAGGAATAGCACGCTGCTGAGCATTCCTGAGAGCGAGGAGCACACAGGATGGTTAGCATGAATGACTACCAGGCTAGGACTACCGCAGTCAGGATAAAGACATCCTTGCACAATTGAGAGTTCGGTGGCTCTGCTAACGTGAACCGTCCCTTTACATAGCACGAGTCCATCACACAGGGGACTACAGTAGTGGCGAAGATGCCCATTAAGGGAACACTGAGTTTGCAAAAGGGTGGAGAGAAATGCAGGGACAACCAGTTTGTGCCTGACTTAACAACAATAAACAACAAATTCAAAGGACTAAGCACTAAATTTTTGTGTTTAATAAAAGGCCATTAATAATAGAGAAATAACCATGCAAATGTGACACAAGCAATTTTCCAATGCACCTTTCCTGGGAAAAGCAAAAGTTTTATGTGTGCAAGCGTGTGTTTGTGCTGGTGAATATAGTCACATATACACGTATCCTTCTTTCTGTGAGCGTGTGTTCATGTGCTGTTAGTCCTGTGTGTGGTAAATGTCACCATTTCTGATGGTTCATTTACAACAGGCCATGCGCAGGAGATAGGGGTTAATCATCACAAGCAGACTGATAGCTGCAAATGTGCCTCACAAGACAGACACCAAAGCTTTGAATGCGCTTTGTGCGTACACAGACTGCGAATACGGACAGACTGAAGCCTTTATGACAGAACGTCTTTAACCTGGCCCAGGGCCACGACCTTCAACCTCACTGTCCAGCTGGTGGCTAAGTAGGGGTAGAGCCAGAATGTAAGCAGGCATATGAAAATGAGTGCTGCACAAATTCGCTGTTTCAGTGCAGGGGCATGTCACCTGTCAAGCTACAGAAAGAGCTACGTACAGCTTGGGTGTGATTATTGTACCCCAGAACAAGGTACTTAACATAAAATGAGTTCTGTAAATATCCAGCTGTGTAAACAGGCAAAGTGAAAAACTTGAGCAAGTCACTCTGGAGAAGTGAGTCTGCTATGTAAATAAACAATGCAATGCAATGCAAAGTAATACAATAATGCCATTCACTTTCTACCTTTTCAACCCTGCTTGGGTGCAAATGTCTTTATTTACCACGTATATACATGATTCTGTAGCTGGGTTCTGTTTATTATGTGTAACTCTTGGAGATGCAGTCAAACAGCCAGGAAAAGACAGTAAAATGTTGTAATGCAACGCTTCCCTTGGGGTGCTTTCATGCTAATAAATGAAAACTGGCACCTGATCAGGACCACGCGGTTGCAGAACCCTACCTGGAAACGCCGCATGTCCCGTGGGTTCCCCGCATTCTTTAGACAATTCTGGTTGCATTTCAAGAAGAATTTCAGGAAGAACCTGCGAACACACAGGAAGGAAGGAACGATTAAGTTGAATGTTAACAGTTCTCCGGGAAGGGGAACTTTCCGAATTCCAGAAGCGCTGAGGAAAGGCGTGATTTCCATGGCAATGCATTGATTTATGACGGTATTTTGACGTTAGCCATTTGAAAAAGAAAAAACTACTAGGTCATTTACATTTATCTTAAATGTAAGCTAGCCCCATACTGCAACATCACGATTAGTCTGGGACTGAGTGGGCTCACAGAGAGGCTACCTGGGATCTCTCCCATGCGCTGAGAGGCTTGCCCTGTTTATTATTTATCTCCTGACATTCCTGTCCACCCATCTCTGGGTGCCTGAGCGTGTGACAGTATGTCCGCTGTCAGCGGCCCGTCACTTAGCAGGTGATACATGAGGGGCACGGACACTGGATCCCGCTGCCCATGACCTTCAGTGAATCCCTCTACAGTTTCCCCTCCACACACATACACACACATACACGTACACATGTTTACCCACACACATGCACTGACGAACGCACACACAAGCAGACTCACACACACACACACACACACACACACACACACATAAACACACATACACTAACAAGCACGCACACACTACACACATGCATATTCACATGTACACAAACACACGCACTGACAAATCCAGACATACACGCACGCACACGCACTCTGTGTCACACAAACACGCTGACACACACATACACACAGACACCCGCGCACACTCTGTCGCGCACACACACACACACACACACACACACACAAACACACAGCAACAGACCGCTCACCGAATTAAAGAGCGGGACCATCTGTCGCAGGGCAGAGACGGGCCTGACAGCCCACTGATCCACGTCCTTATGAGGCAGTGAGAGAGTCGCAGGGGAACATCCCAGGCTGGCCTACTCCTGAGGCCGGCTCTCATACACATGGACACACACACACACACACACACACACACACACACACATCCACAGACACTCACATATGCACGCTCACACTCACGCACAGGGATGGCCGCATCTACTCTCTCACGCAGCAGACACACTCGCTGAAGTGGGACGAGCGTCCACACAGACAGCCAAACTCTTATACCTGTTCACAGAGACAAGAATGTAAACATGGGCACCCATTTGCTGAGAGGCAAGAACACACGCAAACACGCGCACAGACACTGCATGCACACGGATATCAACAGATACCGCATACACGCAGGCACTGACACCACACACACACACACACACTCACACACACATTCCCATTCACACACACACACACACGCACACACGCACACACACACTCACACGCACACACGCACACACACACATGCGCACACACACACACACACACACGCACACACACCCACACAAGCGCGCACACACACACACCCACACATGCACACACA
>JAOYSI010004704.1:0-14091 GCA_025775065.1 Hiodon alosoides
CACAAATGCTCTTCTGGAAGAATGGGCAAAAATTCCAACAGACACACTCCAAAATCTTGTAGAAAGCCTTCCCAGAACAGTGGAAGTGGTTATAGCTGGGGGGGACCAACTCGATATTAATGCCTATGGATTTAGAATGAGATGTCATAAAAGCTCCTGTACGTGTAATGCCTACCCTAGGTAGCCTCAATAGTGCCTTTCTCATGTCTACCAGACTGTTATCAATGGATTTGATGACAGCTAAAAATGCCAGACCACTCGACCAGCTCTTCCCAAAGTCCTGGACTGCAACTCCATATCTGTCAGAAAAGAGTATTAAAGCTTAAATTAAGTTTAAGGCTCTTAATAATGGGTTTCTCTTCTTAGTTTTACTATATTCACTTTGTTACAATATAGACTGCATGAATGCTCCCATATAATAAACCTATTATGATAATATCAATGTCCTGAGCGATTTGTACTTTACGGAAATGCACAAAGTTTAAACACATGCTGCTTAATAGCAGCAATTAGAGTTGAAAATCCCCTGACTTTCTAGTACGTCTCTGCACCCAATACAGCAGAGTCTTGATGGCTTCCTTGTGGTCCCTCTGGGCAATTGTGGGTTGTCTCTCATCTGAGGGGGTGCTAGGGTGGGACATGTCAGAATCAGCTAGAGACGAGAGGCTGGAGCTGGATGTAAACTGGCTCATGATGTTCCCTGTCAACTCTCTTATCTGGAAACAAAACAATTTCTCTCAGCAGCTTTGCAATTGTACAGTTTTGGGGGAAAAACGAGTTACTGAACCATTTCTCAGATATCTGCTTGTATGATTGCACTTTTCTAAATGAATAGGGCTAATGTCTTCTAATAAAATATACAGCTAATCCAAACTACATATGTTTAGATCACCTTCATGGACCGCATGAAATCACTAAGAATTGTCCAAATTATGCAAACAGAATAATTGACCTGTAACTGGTAATGTGTACAACGTGGAAAACACCAAATGTCATTCCCATCCAGTTGAGCTTCTGTTATGCTGATGTAAAAAAGCTACTCCCAGAACAAGTGTGTATGGCTCACCCCATAAAGTCCTGACTGACAAAATATGACGTACAACATCTTCGAGTTGAGAGACTTGCCTCCTATGTGTTATTAAAAGACTAGCATATAACAAAAGAGAGGACCAGAGAGCTGTGGTGGAGTTGGTTAGGTTTTACCTGAAAAAACAATATAATGTTCCAAATAAGCCCAAGAACAATGGAGGAGTTGCCATCAGCCACATCAGCAGTATCAATACTGACCAGTTTTACCTATTCAGATGAAGAGAACAAACAATGAAAAGTTCTGCGCATGTATCCCTTTTCTATATTCATCCATGAACTTCTGTGGTTGTGTCATTTATACTAACATTTCTCTCCTCCAAGAAATCCAAGACTTCGGCTATGTTGTTCAGTCTGAAAATTCGATGTGAGGATGGCCTGTATCCGTGAAGCTGGAAGATATCAATGACACAGCAGACTGAACTCAGAAAGAAGCATTACTTCCTAATGCAATTATGACTAAAAATCGTGTGGCAAATCTTCATCACTGTGGAACATGTGATTTTACTGAATCATGACCATTAATCATAAAAGACATAGCAATGAAAGATGAAGATCTTGAATCTATTTCCCAGAACAATCAAGTCTGCTGGAATCTTACCAATTTACATCCACAGAGCTCCTCCAGAAGAGCCATCAGGATCCTGCCATCCTGAACATCCTTGAATAAGTCATGCACTTCTATCAGAGGGGTGCACTGAAAGACAAAAGAGATAAATTTTTGTTCACATATTCAGTCACAGCTCAGATATCCCTAAAAATACTCATTGAGAAATAATTAATGCGTGGCAGTAGCTTTCAGAAAATTTGAAAATGCATTTTGAAACCATGTAAAATAATTGCTGTCAATTTGGGTCAAATAGGTTATTTCAACTTCTGAGTTTTTAATCTCACAGTTTCTAGTCACATTAGACTGATAACAAAAGGCTGCCAGTTGACCCATGGAGCAGAGTACAAAAATGCCTTTTAGTTTAATATTTATAAAAGAGGTCCAAAGTCTAACAATAAGAAAAACAATCAAATTACTATATTGACAGCCATATATTCAGCGTCTTCACTTATCATTGTTTTTTTAAATAGGGACACCTGAAAACCTGGGATCAAGTGGATGTTGAATTACCTTCTCCAAATGCAAATTCATCCATCTTGTGAATGTCCTCTTCTGAACAACTTGTCTTTCAACTGAGAGAAACACATGTTCATTTATGTTTTATAACATGGGGTATACAAAATTGTGTGTCGCAGCTTGGAGCCATGCCCTCAAGCTGGGAGACTTGATGGACGGAATCACTGAGAGGGAGGGCCTAATAATAAGACCTCGTTGTGCACCATTCCACTAATGGTAATCAAACTCAGGTTCCAGCAACCCCTGGACTTTTAAAATGCCAGCAAAGCTGGCTCATGGAAAAGGACTGGAGGTATGGGCACTATTGCTGAATTGCTGTTCTTTTCCACAGAAGCTCAAGGAGGTCCAATTACTAGAGGGCGTGGCCCTAACCTCTCAGTGATGCCTTCCCTCAACTGTCTCCCAGCTGTGTGCCACAAAAATCAATCAACAGCTCTGTCTAAAATAACAAAATAATCTTTTAGTTATTAATCATTATCAAAAAAAAGTTACATCCAGGTGGAATTTAGATAAAGATGCAAATTGGCTTCTTAAAGTTGTACTATCACTGTTAAAATCTATATTAGAATGATCAACTACGTAGTGTGCAATATTGTAGGATTTGAATGATTTTTCTTGAGAATATTCAGTGTTGCAGTAGTGGTAAACAAATAAGTCTTGCTACACAACAAACTGTCGGACTTAACATGGCGCTGCCACTGTCTATAACTGCACTCCCTGGAGAAATATTGTCTAATTTTTGGAAAAACTAAAAAGCAATTTCAGAAAGAAGCAAACAGAAGGGTTTGCATTATGCATTTGAAGGTTATATTCAGACTGTCAAACTAACTCAAACTGATGCGAAAAAAATAAAGATAGAAGCAAAAGCCTACCGATCACATAGTAAAAGTGAACCACCGCATCACCTGATAAGGACGAGCACAACGATATTAATGATCAACACAGTTCCTGTAAAGCTGGGTAGGTCTCTATTCACGATTACAATCATTAAAAAGCAAAAGCAGTGGGCCTATATATCGTTACATTAAGTAGTAAGTTAGCTAGCATTAGCTAACTAACATTACATTAGGAACCTGTAGTGTGCTATAACAACATTACTCTGGTTAGTGCCGCAGGTTTCTGCGCCCATCTAATCGGATTTATCCATTTGGAGCAGACAAAGATATGCCTGTCGATCTTTAAGGGGTTCAACTGGGTATGAGGACGTCCACATATCTGGATTTGGTTTAGGTTTTGGAAAGGGAATAAATCGTTCTTTGCCTTTCAACCTCTCCGGGTAGCGATTGTCACTATTACAAGTGTCCCAGGAACAGCATTTGACCATATCTTGGAAAAAGTCTGCAAAAAAAGCTAGAAAATGAAGAAAATTTGGAAGTTTTGCATAGAAGTCAAATGAGCGCCGCCATGAAAATGTCAGACCTCAGTTTGAGCCAGTCCTATACTGCGCTGTGATTGGCCAGCTTGCGTATTGGGACCGTGGCTTAGCGACGGGTCAATTGTCCATCTTAATGGGCTCAATAACCCAGAGTTTAGATATTGTAAAAGTGGAATTGGGTCATCTTGTTCTGGAGAATCCAGAACATAGGGAAAAATCCTACTATGAAGCCAAGTGTGAACTGCTTTAAACACAACAGTTTCGTACAGATAAAGACATTAAGAAACAATGGAATTATTATGTGGACTTATTTCAAATCTAAAATCCTGAAAGTCAAATTAACAATGTGTGGGTATTAACGAGTTAACTTAGAAGACCAATTATAATTGAATTATACTTAGCTAGTAAAGCATTACAGAACCTTAAAAACAAAATGGCTTTGTGATAGATATAAATCAGGAAATTTTCTTGGTATTAGAATTTGCACTGCTCTTTTGTCACATGCTCCTTCACAGAAGGAGTAAGGGTTTTAACTTAACTTGATCATAAAGAGACACAACTGCATGCTCAATGCTGTGAACATGCAGCACAGAAATACTGGCTGACTGATGAAGGCTTACTTTGTATGTGGAATTATCATTATCTTCTGTTAAAAATGTTTTCACCCATTTAACTTATCTTTCACAAAATGTTGCCAATATACCACTAAAACACAAATTGTCATTCAAATGGGCAAGTGCTACAGTGTGCACTTTGTGGACTATCTTGGATCAAGAAACCGTAGTAAAATTTGATAATCTATTTTATAGCAATGTAATACGAATGTTTTTTCTTGGCTAGGACATCGTAAAATTATTATGTTTTACAAATATGCTGTCGCATTGTACAGTTGTACAGTTCTAAAGACTGGGGCTGCAATCGTTTTTTGAATGATGACATTCGTGAAACCAGGACATAATATTCGTATTTAAAATAGTCATTGAATTAATAATTTCCAGAAATAAGCTTCGGTCATATTTTTACATCGAACTTTTGTCTAATTCTGTGCCTCAGGGGATATCAATTAACGGTTTGTACCAGTAGCTATCTCTGCAAGGAGATATCGACAGGATGTTATTTGTAATAGTGAAAAAAACAATTTCCTTACGTTGTAAACATCGATACAAATTCAGTCACACAAGGATATGTTGAATTTCGTGCACAATCGAAAAGAGGCCGGATAATGCATTTGCTTTTGACCTGTTTCAGCATTGAACTGTCACAGTGTAAAAGTATAAAGTGAACTGTTTGTTCATCTAGGTACACTAATCCGCACGAAGTGAAGGTGAAATGAAATTGACCGATCCTGGTCTCTCCTATATTTTTACAGCCAAGAAAATCCAATAAGGAGCCGATAAAAT
Source organism: Hiodon alosoides (assembly GCA_025775065.1). Classification (NCBI taxonomy): domain Eukaryota; kingdom Metazoa; phylum Chordata; class Actinopteri; order Hiodontiformes; family Hiodontidae; genus Hiodon; species Hiodon alosoides. The sequence goes on from JAOYSI010004704.1 coordinate 4,988, forward strand.
TAACAAAACATTTTCTGCCGTTTAAGATGCTATGGTTTTTATATTATTTCCTAACTTAGAGCAACAACCGCACTCATTTTAGCTGTTATGTATTGAAATAGAAAATTGTAGTTTAATATGACAGTCTTCCAACCCACTTACCTTGAAGATTTTGTACGCGAATGTCGCTGATTTGTCCGATTAATTCCTCCCTTTCAAACCAATCACCCAACTCCTTTGCGGCCATATGGACTTTCGGCGAAGTTGAGAGATGTACGAACCTAAGTTGATGAGGTAGCCCCCGCTTGACTTTATCAGAATAATACAAATACGTACTCGAAGAGAACGGGTTCTTATTCTGTTAGTCTTCTAGCTAAAAGTTAATCTTCCAGTCGTGTCGCAGTTATCAGCCATAATAGGTTAAAAGAGGAGGGAAAAAAACTGATTATCATAAAATGCAAAAAGAGAGGGAAGTGTGCAGCATGTGGTTCATTTTTTGAACCATTTTTTTTAACATTGTCCACGCCCACCAAACCAATCACTACACAATGATGTGGATTGTGTAGACGTTGATATTCTAAATCCAACGATATTTTACAATTTAAACAATTTGAAGATATAACCTTTTTATAACTGTATTATAAAATTAATTATATTGGTTAAAACATTATTCGTTCATTGTCACAGGAATTTGGTAAATTTATAACAATGCTGCACGTCAGTAGGCTACATGGTGATTTCTGGGGGAATAATCCTACATCCGAAGTGTTTGCAAAAACACTATGAGACTGAAAGCTGAGAGAAAGTCAGTGATTTTGATTTATATGTATGTTAACTTTTTAAAGGGCATCAAAAGTATCTTGGGGGTTATTAAACGTGGTCATGTTCGTTGTTCGTTTGGGCGGAGGTTTATCATGGTCATCAAGGGTTGTGAGAAGGCTTGACAAAAAAAAAAAAAAAAAAAAACGGTACTAAATAGGGTTGTCAAAAATACAGATACCGATACAGCAGTGCTGCCGGCTATGCTCCCGCTAAGGAATACCCCAACGCATTCAAGAAAATCTGGAGGGCATGAATTGGATTACTCTGCTACTTCCTCCATCTTTAGCATTCATCGTCCTCACATTGAAGAAAAGATGAAGACAGCTGCTTTAAAAAATACAACATCATTATACTAACTAATTCACTGCAAAACATGGAATATAGTATATCATGAGAATACTGTTTGTTATTTATTTTGGTTTTAAAAGTGCTGCAAAGGTTATAAAAAAAAAAGTAAGGCAAAGATGACTTCTTTCAATGTCTCAAGTGCATCTTTGTGTGTATAGGAAGTGTGATGTAGTGGTTTTGCTGTCCATATAATAATGATGTTCAAGGTGACTGTTTTTTTCTTTTTCTTATATTTAAATTGTTCCTCACTTTTACAATGCTTTTAAATTGTTTACCCTAGAATAATCAGAATAAGTCTGACAACAGTACTTAGGGTTATGTTGAGGAAGGATAGGAAGAATGCAAGATAAGACTGAAGAATAAACGTAGGAGAAACAGGTTTGTACAATAGTACAGTTTTGATAAATGGCATCACAAAAAAACATGACAGTGTAATCTTGAACTATGTCTATCTATCTGTCCATCTCAATGATTAAATTCATTCTACTCCCTCTTTCTATTTCCAGAAAACCTGACTTTTTAAGTATGTGTTATTATTGCCTTTGCGACTGGTTTTGTCAAAATCAATAATTGCTTTTCATAGTTTGTGAGACACCAATCCACCATTGTGCAAGTCCAACCTTCTCCTCACCTTTCCCTGCATGGAGCAAAACTGGGAAATTAGAAATCAGCATTTGGAAGGAAGAGCAGCGGGATTATCAATGCTCTGCCCCGAATGTTTTGAATCCCCTCAGCATGTGACAGTTTACTGAACATACAAATCTGGCAGCCTGGATAGTGAGCTCTGAGGTGTAAAAAATTATATATATATATATATAGCGCTATATATTACATTACAGCCATCATCTATGTTTTAAGCCTCCACCTCACATGTCCCTTGCAGAATTTTTTTGAGTTGTAGTAAACCATTTCAGATTGTTTATGTGCTGTTATATGTCATTGTTATGATCAACTCTCTTGCAGCTTAAATAAATTAAATACATTTCTAAATTAATGAAATGTTAAAGAGGCAATATATTCTGTTTGTATTTTTTTAAAGCTCTAGAAGCTCTGCAACTTCATGTCATAGTCTTATGCACAAAACAAAGCCTTATTTCACTAATTTAATGTGTTTGGAAAGCTTAAAATTATTATTTTTTAAGAATCATTAGTATGTATTTTCTATTTCTACTCTTTCACATTGGAAGTGAGTACACTAGAGAACTTAGTGGTGTACTGAGAATACTTCCATCTTTGGAGGTTTCACACTTAAAGGCAAACAGTCCAAACTCAAACAAATCGTACTAGAAATAGGGATATTAGCCAAGTGTGAATGCCTCCTCAGGTTAAGAAAAAGTAATAGCTACTTTCTTCCGACTTTCAAAATCCCATAAGGCTAAGTCACCCTAACAAAATACCCTCCTATTGGTCAAGTGAGTGAATGAAATGAAGAAAAGATTATTCACAGAGGATAAAGGAAACAGGAATGGTACTACATGTATCCCTGGAGAACACATAGATTTTTTTTTTCTTTTTTTTCCTTTCTGTTGGTTTGTGTTTTGTTTAAGTTCTGTCTTCATTTTTTTTTGAATACCAGTGGCATGGCAACAGGGGAGCCGGGTTGTTGATAATTCAATCATTAATTAGTCCCAGTGATGTTGCGGGAATCTGAGTTCTTTAAATGAGGAAGTCTGAATTGACGCTTTAGGAAAGGGAGCTGGTTCAAATTGGTTCCCCAGTTCTAGCCAGATTCGGACCGGATAGCCAGGGCACTGGGGCGACCAAGTGTGCGGAAGAGTCTTGGGGAAGAGTGTGCAGAGTCCCCCCCCCCCCCCTCATTTTTTATGTCACGCAGACATTTTCCTTCTTAGTGTTTGATTGCAGTGTGTTCTTAACCTTTTTAGTTTTCACCAGTAGTGGGCCAGTGGTAATGGAGTGAGCAAGTTAGTCTGAATGTTATTCATTTCTCTATTAGGAAGAATTTTTGTAGGTTCTTAGCAGAAAGTAATAGTTGTATTGCGCTCTGTCCACTTAAATACATTTTTATGAAGTAAAAATCATTTTTAAAATGTGTTGTGTTGCATGCTGCCAGGAGTCACGCCATCAAGGCATGGGGACACGCCCAGGGTTGCCATGACAGATGGCCAAAATGTGGGGCAACACCTACAGTTTGGACCTTGTTGCGCACCTGAGTGTGGTTTTAATAATTATACCACACTCAGGTGCATGCAAGTAAAAAGACATTGAAAAGACAAAAGAGATTTAAAAGAGAACAAACACATTTTAGAGTAGGGTATAGACTGGAAAGTCAGTGGTTTGAGGTGTGTTAGAGAATTTTATGTTTAAAGCTAAAAAGCAGTTTTATTTTACTTTTCCTAGAAGGCTATTTTTCTTTCGCTTTGTCACGAGTAATTTAAGTTTACTGGATTTGTGTTAAAATTCCAGAAGTAAATCCAACGCCATCGCCCTTTCTATGGACGCTTTTGGAGAGTAATTTATTTCATTCTTAGTTATTAATAAACATCTAATAGATATTATGCTTATGCCTCAAATTCCTTTGAGTCCAGCCTTTGTGTTAACCCTTTTGAGTCCAAATTGTGATCACATCCTAATCCTGACCAATTCATGTCATAAAGACTCTAAAATCTTCGACACAGTCACAGAAGCATCATTTAGTTAGAAACAATCCTAGAGCCAATAACACTGTCAGACAAATAAAAGTAAATAAAGAGAAGTATTTTTTTGTGTATGAGTTTTAGAAACTGATTTAATCCAATAGTAGAATGTAAGTGAAATGCGGTTTCTCAAATATAACCATTTTACAACACAGAAACCTATAGTTAACATAATTTAACAAGTTACAATTCAGGGTTCTGATTTGTTTTGTTTACATTTCTGTTCAATGTGATTGGTTACTATTGTGAAAAGTTTATAATGCTCTTTAGATTTTTTTATTGATGTTTTTTTGCTCATACCTCCTCCCACACACGAGCGCTGTCCTGGTGTTATCATAGAGGGCACAGAGAACCAGAACTGTCAAATGAGAACACCTACATAAACGCCTCTGCCACAGCACACCACTGTGTGAAGGGGAGGCAGATGAGCACTCAGCTGGAGCCTCTCCACAGCACACTCCCGCCCAAACACTGAAAGGTAGGAGTTGCACTAAAAAGTTAAACAGGCATTAAAGACACAGGGTGAAAATAAACAATACTTAGCCTCTTATCAGTCTATTATATTCTTATTATATTCTTGTAGGTTTACCAGGCTGCTGGGTTGTCTCAACCAGACATAGGGATATTATGCTGACAAGAAATGCTGACAGCATGCATTTATTGATTAACTAGTATGCAAAATTTCCACAATAACTTTCCAAATCTATGATGAAAAAGGATGATAATCATGTACATTACATAAATATGAAAAATAAATAAAGATCTATAAAGATGGTGTACTAGTTTGATTGGGTTTACAAAGAAAATGTAAAATGTTTTCTCCACATACATGTGTTTAAAAGTAAAAAGGCAGGAAAAAACTCAGCATCTTCTAATTTTTTAATGATCTGTACGTCTTATTATGGTGCCAATCCTCAGGGATTCAGAAATCAAATATCTGTCATGCTTGGCATTTCCGAGCAGACTCTGTGTTCTCTTAAACTCCCACTTTAATACATTTTTTGTTTTAATAAAACGTTTTCACGCAATCACTGCCTGAAATTGATGAATTTTCCTTATTTTGTTATACTATAAACTAATTTTGTAGATATCCTATCTTAACAGAGCTAATGGATTTACTGTACATCTTTGAATAAACTTAAAACAACAAACTTTTAGTCTATTCAAATGCTACTTATGAAGTGCATAATTAAATTTTGGTTTGAAAAATTTAGGTGCCATTTGGTGGTGTTGATTGAGATTTAGATTATGTAACATCACAATATAATACTGTCAAATGTAAGATCTCACTAACAATGTTATGCATTAGGACGTGATTGTATTTATAGATGTTCCTGAGCAGATGAAACTAACTGCTAAATATTTTTGTGTGTGGATGAACTCCTGCCTTATTCAACAACAACCTAAATATTTATTACATAATGTAATCTGATATGTATGACAATAATTTTAATCTAAGCATTCAAATAAACTAACCATTTAGTCCAATGACTGAAATCAGTGCCTTTCATTAGTGCCTCTCACTATTTCACCTAAACTGTAAAGTAAACAGTTTTAAATTTGTGAATTTTTAAAATTCTAAAAAAAGTTTTCTTAGAGATTTACACTGATGGTAATATTCTCCTTAGCATAACATAGCAGTTTTCAGGCCATTGAAAATGTTTTGAACAATTTTTTGTCTTTGCTCAGCTTTATCTCAATGAACCTTTCAAATCTATCAACGTCTTTTTGGTTCAAGATTAGTAAAGAAACCGTAAAAGTGTGTAGGACTCAAAAGTGTGTAGCTGAGAAAAAAACTGCAGCAGGGCAATAGCAGCGAATGAACCCAAAACAAGCACCAATACAATTCCACCAGAGGACGCCAGCACAAAAAAAAATAGGTCCATGTTCAAATAAGTGGCCCACTGTGAACCACAAAAAAACAGTTCTGCTTTTTTTGGACAAAAAAACGGAATAATATGCTTCATTTGCTATGTTTTAAACACATTTAAAAAAGAAAAAGAACATAAAGGGCTTTTATTTCAAAAAAATATTTTTTTGAATTTATTTTTAAACACATTTAAAAAAGAAAAAGAACATAAAGGGCTTTTATTTCAAAAAAATATTTTTTTGAATTTATTTTTAAAATGTATTAATGGTTTTATCGGTTAGCCTGCTATACAGTTATTACTAATAATATTATTATTAATTATTAATAATGATGAACAAAACTAAACTTATTCTGTGTTTTTTTTAATCTATGTTGCTTGAGTACGGTCTATTTTCTTCTTCTGATCCAAATAGACATTATATATACACCGATCAGCCATAATATTATGACCACATGCCTAATATTGTGTAGGTCCCCTTTTTGCCGCCAAAAAAAAAAAAAAAGCCCTGACCCCTCGAGGCATGGACTCCACTAGACCTCTGAAGGTGTGCTGCGGTATCTGGAAACATCTAGCAGCAGATCCTTTAAGTCCTGTAAGTTGCGAGGTGGAGCCTCCATTGATCAGACTTGTTTGTCCAGCATATCCCACAGATGCTCGATTGTATCGAGATCTCGGGAATTTGGAGGCCAAGTCAACACCTTGAACTTGTTTTTGTGTTTCTCAAACCATTCCTGAACCATTTTTGCTCTGTGGCAGGGCGCATTATCCTGCTGAAAGAGGCCAATGCCATCAGGGAATACCGTTGCCATGAAAGGGTGTACATGGTCTGCAACAATGTTAAGGTAGGTGGTACGTGTCAAAGTAACGTCCAGATGAATTAATTTTTTTCCTACAATATTGGGATTGTAGGTTTTTTTTATCCCAGTGAAGTTTTTGCAACCTCAAGAACAATGCAATGCATTTGATTTAGACTGCCCCTAAGAACAACCTGGAACCAAACATACTTGTATATATATAAACATGCCACAGTAAACAAATGTCAGCTGACAGCTCAGCTGTCTCACTTTTAAAGTCTTTAGTGACAATGATGACAATGATTCTGTCCAGATTATTTCAGTCTCTTTAGGACAGGGCATTTTGCCTTCAACCTAGCACTACTCTGCTCTGTAACAGCCCTACACATGATGTTAATTGCTTTTGTGGCATGGAGATAAGTGCAGAGTAGGGTTCCACCAAAGGCTGTGTTTTAACTAAACAGCATGCCATAGTCTGTGTCCCCTTAAACGAACTGACCACAATTTGCACTCCCCATCCTATGGTTAATTTCTGTGAATGCAATCAGACCTGATGTAAATTAAATCCAATTCCTCACCACACACGTGTCATGACCACACCCTGGACCGAAGTTACACCCTGGAAGCAGCATGAACTGGAAGCCAGGTATGGCATAGAAAAAAAGTCACAAGGCATCAAACAGTGATTTTTTGTTTTGGCGTGTAAACAATGTCACTTTTGTCCCACAAACTGTAGTTTAGTTATTTATCTTATGAGCCCTTTAATTTTTGCCCTATAAACACTTAAAATATTTCACTTCAATTCACACTTATTGTAGGTTAGCATTTGTCTTAATCATTTTTTAGGGGTGTTTGACTAGTATGCATTGCACATTATTTTATAATGTAATGTACTTATTAGAGTTTGTGACACTTTGCCATTGAGTGTCTGATTTGTAAAATTCCCTATACCGAAAGGATAGACAACAGTTAAAATAGCTCTGGAGAATTGCAGTAGTGCACAATCAACAGGTCATTGAGATGTGGCTGGTGGTTTTGGTCAGCTATTCAGGCCAAACTGCAGCCCAATGCATTCTTTAAACCTAAATTAAACCCCCAGAGTAGCAGTCTTTTATTCCTGATATGCTGTTTTTTACTACTTCTTATTAAGTGTACTGTGTGCATTTGTTAGTGCTTTTCACTTCTCAGACCCTGCACTGTATTTTCATGAGATTACTTTTCCGGACTCTTCTGACTGATTCAATTATTTCTGCTGCGTTACAAGCTGAACAAAAGTAAATAACTTGGTAATTACTTGTGGGTGAGGGTGGTGCTGTAAATGGGTTCAATTTGTTCATTTGTTTCATGGAAGTGACCATAACAAGTTTCCTACGGTTATCCTATGAATTCATGTTTATTTATTAGACATTTAACACATAAGGATATTGTGTAGTTCATAAGTAATCCTGTTTTGTTTATGCCCATTTTCCTGCTAAAGTGTGAGACTGTGAACTTTGTCCCAGACACATGCCTAGGTCAGTGCAATGCTTAAGTGTTTCTGATAACAAGTTAAATTTGTTCACATGTAAAAGCTGGTCATATTACATTAGCCTTCTGCTAAAAATAACTTATTTACCAAGGTAAAAAATTACAGTTAGAAGTACATATTACTAACAAGTAAATATTAGATATTGTCAGTTAGCTAATGTTAATTATATTTATAGCCTAACGTTGATGTCGTATTCTCTTTTATTGCCTGTGTTCTTTCTAGCATTTCATTTTTCAAAAATATTTTAACATTTGTGGCAACCACGGGGAATTCCCACAAGAAATGATCTGGAGCGGTTGTCTTTCGAGTGCAATTTCTTTATTCAGCACCTTTGGCCGTAAAACGAAACAAAAGAATTCTCGCGGTTTGGGGCAAAAAGACAAAAAAAAAAAAACGCAACGGAAATTCCTCCCGGTCCGGGGCAAATCACAATTAGCCACAATTAGGAAGACTTCGGGGCTTTACTCTGGCACGTCCTCTGGCTGGAGCTGCAACACAGAACATATGTCTTTCCCGTTCGGCATGTATCACTCTCGCCTTGTTCTCACCCGTAGCTTCCCGGGTGCCGACCTCTTCTCCTGTTGTCTGCCGGCTTTTATTCTTTCCCTTTTTTATTCTTTTGAGGGAACTTACCGTTGCTCAAAAACCCGCCCCCGTGCTTGAGGGGGGAGCGGCTTCTGCCGCATCTGCCATCCATAAGCCCCGGGGTTAAGAAACACATTTTGCATTAAGAAATATTTTGCATTTCTATCTTTGACAATGTTAATTGATAGAATAGACCGTTCAATCTGTGTTTACTTGGTTAGTACAAACACCAGCGTATTGTAACCCCTACAGATCTTTTCATTGAAGAAATGCGAAATGTGCAATGAGCTCTTGGATGGAGAGCTGTACCAGATTGTCTGCTGGTGCTGAAGTGGAGGCCTCTATTAAGATAGAATTTCAGGACCTCATCACAATCCAATTAATATACTGGGAACCAGGGCTGAACTAATGCATTTAAAAAAACATTTCTTTACCACATCAATTCAATCAATCAATCAATCAATTTTATTTTTATACAGCGCTTTTCACATGTTGCCATGTCACAAAGACGCTTTAAATACAG